>JAJIBD010025638.1:0-15832 GCA_021461705.1 Cryptotis parvus
GTAAGAGAAGGGAGAGAGAGAGAGAGAGAGAGAGAGAGAGAGAGAGAGAGATAAAGAGAAAGAGAGAAAAAAAATAAAAGAACCTTGAACTAGAGGCTGGCTGGGGAGAGAGAGGGAATCGGGATATGGGTGTGGAAATGGGCACTGGTGGAGGGATGGGTGCTGGAACACTGTATGACTGAAAACAAAACATGGAACATTTTGGTAATTATATATCTCATGGTGGTATAATAAAATATTTTTTAATTTTTTAAAAAAAATCATGTTTAGGGACCTTCCCAGGATCTGCACATATATACACTGTAATGATCATTTTAGGTCGTAACAAACTGGAGTGACTGGAAAGGGAATGGGCAATGGTAATGCCAGACTAGAACTCACCATTGAATGTACACATAGAGACTTACATGTTAAACTGTAAATTATCTGTAGGGCAAGCCATAATGTAAGAAAAAGAGAGAGAAATACAAAAGTCAGAGATGGAGAAAAAAAAGAGAGAGACAGAGAGAGAAAGAAACTGTTATAGAGGCCAAGCAGGAGGGAGTATTATGGGAATGGGACACTGGTAGCGGGACGGGTGTCAGCCGTGGGGTCCCCGACAGTGCCGGGAAGCGAGTTCCTTTACCTCCGAAGCCAGTGGGGAATGGATGAAGACTCAGAATCCGATGCAGTTTTAAAAGGCTTTACTTATCACAGGTTCAGGCATACAAGACAGCAGTAAAAAAAACCCTATGCTTAGGGATTCCCGGCTAAAACCCCAGCCATGTAGGCCAAGATGGTGGCCACCACGTGTTAAGGCCCTGTAAAAGAGGAGACAAAGACAAGACTCCCAAGAAGGGTTCGAGCTCACAAAGAGAGAGCCCAAAAAGAGAGCGAGAGAGAGGAAGCAGGCTGGTTTTATACCGTTGTAACTCAGACCTCCCACGATTATGGGAAGCAGGAAGGGTCAAATGCTCTTAGGTAATTTCTCCCAGCACCTCACCTAGGCCCTATTATATGCTAATGTTTTAAGCCAAGATCTGCCTAGAAATGCCTTTATAGGGTAGAGAAGGGGGTTCTGAGATGGCATGTCTCCTACCAAAGACTAATACTAATGCCAGTTAAATATTTCTCCAAGCCTTCACAAGAGTCTCGTCCACTTCATGGTAGTTTTGTATTTTAGTTGTCTTTGAGTTATCAGGGAGCCATGCTTGCTTGCTTGGAGGCAAACAGCATTTCCTCTCTGGTCTGATTACTTAGAGATCCAATGTGGCCAGGCAAATATGCTTGTAAGATCTAGCTAGTCCCACAATGATTGTGGTAGCATGAGAGAATATTTATACCAGCCAGTACAGAATACATGGTCAGATAAACTGTCACATTTAGACTACCCCCTTATCTATGAAGTGACCTGCAGGAGGCAATCCAGGGCAGATGCAGAGGCTCTTAGAGGAGTCCTGCAACAAATGGGTGCTGGAACACTGTATCTCAGAGACCCAATTATGCATATCTTTGTAATTGTTTATCTCACAGTGGCATAATTAAAAAAAGTACTCACAAGTTCAACTCAGTAGCTCTCCACTTGATCACTTGATCACTTGAATCCTGTTATTCATTGATTTGCCTCGAGCGGGCACCAGTAACATTTCCATTGGACCCTATCACGCGCCAATGTAGCCCAATGGCATCTGGTTGATCCAGGAATATGAAGAGCCTCAAACCATTCCTTCAGTGGTTTTACAAGGAAGTCTGACCATCTTGTAGGTGGCGGCCATGTGATCTTTTGACATCCCGTGGGATCCAGTCAGTAACAGCTCTAGTCCAGCGGTTGTCTCCAAATCGCATTACATGTCCAGCCCATCTGATTTTCGATGCCTTGGCAAATGAGACAGCATCCCTGATTCTGGAATAGCAATGGAGGTCAGAACTCCGATTCCTTCTCTCACTTGAGTGAGGCGTGATATCCCAAGCATAGCTCTTTCAATTCCTCTCTGGGGGACCCGAATAGCATTCTCATCCTGCTTCGTAGGGCCCAGGTCTCTGAGGCGTATGTTAATGCAGGAGAACGGTGGAGTCAAAGAGATGTGCCCGAGCCGGAGGTTCTTTGTCCTTTTAGCTATTTCTTTGATGCCTTTGAAGGCATTCCATGCCGCCTCTCTTCCTCCTGCGCAGCCTCAGGTTTTAGGTCATTCATCATGTTGACTTCTCAACCTAGGTACACATAACTGCTGCATTCAGAGATGTTTGTTCCATTGAGAGTGAATGGGGCCTCAGGAACTAGTTCATTCAGTCTCCACAGAATCAAAGGGTTTCTGTAAATCAATGAACATGAGACAGAGCAGTATTTTTTTTTTTGCCTTTTTTTTGGGTCACCTCCATGCTCAGGGGCTACTCCTGGCTCTGCACTCAGGAATTACCCTGGCGGTGCTCGGGGACCATATGGGATGCCGGGATCGAACCTACCCGCCCTACCCACTGGGCTATCCTCCGGCCCAGTATCTTGTACTCCCTACAAACCTCAATGAGCTTGGTTACTGTGTGGATCTGGTCGATTGTGCTGAATCCTTTCCGGAAGCCAGCTTGCTCACATGGTTGTCCTTCATCTAGTGTTCTGCCAATCCTGTTCAGGATGGCTCGTGTAAACAGCTTCTAGATGATGGACAACAGGCAGATGGGGCATGCCTGTTGGAGACTACTGTTGGGCCTGCCTGTTTGAGTCTTAGGTGGAGACTACTGTTTATTTTCCTCAGTAGTCTCCCACCTAACAGAATTATCAAATCATTTGAGCGCTGAAACACTCGGACGGACACTCCATACACTGGAAAGGTCAAATCTCCAGCATTTCCAAGGTGTAAAACCCCGAGGCTTGAAAAAATCAATTGTGTTTATACCCAAACCTGCTTATGCCAGCTATACTTGTAACTAACAACTCTTTAGTCAATGCAAATTCAATAACCCAATCACTGAAATCCCAAAATTGTGAGAAGAAAATAAGAGTGAGTAAGGGAACTGGAAGAGATGGTTTAGGAAAGTAATAATTTCCTGGGAGTGTGCTCTTTCATATTTTCCAAAATATCCTTAAAGTCTAAGAAACTGAACTAAAGAAGTCTAAAGTCTAAAGAAACTGAACTCGGAGCCGAGCGATAGCCCAGCGTGCACGGCGTTTGCCTTGCACGGCGCCGGCCCATGCTGGCCCAGGTTCGATCCCTGGCATCCCATATGGTCCCCCGAGCACCGCCAAGAGTAATTCCTGAGTGCAGAGCCAGGAGTAACCCCTGAGCGCCGGTGTGACCCAAAAAAAGAGGGAAGGAAGGAAGGAAGGAAGGAAGGAAGGAAGGAAGGAAGGAAGGAAGGAAGGAAGGAAGGAAGGAAGGAAGGAAGGAAGGAAGGAAGGAAGGAAGGAAGGAAGGAAGGAAGGAAGGAAGGAAGGGAAGGAAGGAAGGAAGGAAGGAAGGAAGGAAGGAAGGAAGGAAGGAAGGAAGGAAGGAAGGAAGGAAGGAAGGAAGGAAGGAAGGAAGGAAGGAAGGAAGGAAGGAAGGAAGGAAGGAAGGAAGGAAGGAAGGAAGGAAGGAAGGAAGGAAGGAAGGAAGGAAGGAAGGAAGGAAGGAAGGAAGGAAGGAAGGAAGGAAGGAAGGAAGGAAGGAAGGAAGGAAGGAAGGAAGGAAGGAAGGAAGGAAGGAAGGAAGGAAGGAAGGGAAGGAAGGAAGGAAGGAAGGAAGGAAGGAAGGAAGGAAGGAAGGAAGGAAGGAAAGGAAGGAAGGAAGGAAGGAAGGAAGGAAGGAAGGAAGGAAGAAGTAGACTTCATAGGGCACAAGCCTGGCAGGAATTGAGACTCTGATTCCGGTTTCCAAACAGGAACCGCAGGGGGCTTCCTACAACATTGCCCTTCCCCTCCACCATTCCCCCAAAAAAAAATGAAACTGCAAATCAGGCATCAACATTGCATTTTCTTGATGAGAAGCAACAGATGAATTCAATTAGCCCAGGCTAATCTGTCAAAGCTCACCTCACAAGTTCACCTCCTCGTGTTCTGGGCAAAGGAAGTCTTAAGTGATCTGCCTTGTAGATGCAGTAGTGTTGTTTTTGTTATATTGGTCTGTTGTCAAGAGTCTCTGTCCCTCAGAGACAGTCAGCATGGGCTGCCCTAACAAATTTCCACGTACTGAGGGACTTGAACAACAGAACTGAAGAGGTGGATAAGAAGAGACATAAGAGGGAGGATCTTTGGTGGCAAAAGGGGCAGTAACTTCATTCATCAAAATGATGAAAATCAACAGTTGTAACCAAGTGACCTAAACTGTGTGTGTTTTATTCCACACTTAATTTTTTAAAATTTTTTTATTATACCACTGTGAGTATACAATTACAAAGATGTTCATGTTTGGGTTTCAGTCATACAGTGTTCCAGCACCCACCCCCTCCATTGGCCTTTGTGTTGTAACAGACAACATGAAGTAAATGTGTTTTTTTTTTTTTTTTTTTTGGGTCACACCCGGCGATGCTCAGGGTTACCCCTGGCTCTGCGCTCAGGGAATAACTCCTGACAGTGCTCAGGGGACCATATGGGATGCCGAGGATCGAACCCGGGGCCGGCCGGGCCGCAAGGCAAACGCCCCACCCGCTGGGCTATCGCCCCGCCCCGTAAATGGTTTTTATGCCTGCAAGGGGCAGGGAGTGGTGGGGTGGGGACATTGGTGAAGGGAAGGTCACACCAGTGGTGAGATTGGTGTTGGAACATTTAATGACTGACACAACTATATTATGAACAACTTGATAAATCACAATGTCATAATAAAAAAATTTTATAAGAATAAGTGCTTATCAATTATAAATTAGAATAAAAATTTCAAGCATGTGTGAACAAACATACACACACATATAATTTTATAATTACTTTCTTAACCTGCTCTTTAAAATTAACAGCAAATCGAGGGCCAGAACAACAGCACAGAGAGTAGGATATTTGCCTTGCATGTGGCCTACCCGGTTCCATCCCCTGCATCCCATATGGTCCCCAGGCACTGCCAGGAGTAATTCCTGAATGCAGAGCCAGGAGAAACCCTGAGCTTGCCTGGTGTGATCCAAAAAAAGAGCAAAATAAAATAAAATAAAATTAAATTAAATTAATGAGCAAAGACTGGAGCTATGATAGTACAACATATAAGATGCTTGCCCTGTGTGCAAGGCTGGTTCAATTCCTAGGACTTCATATAGTCCCCAGAGCCTTGAACACAGAGTCAGAATACCCTGAGCACCACAGTGTGGCCCACAAGACAAAGTATAAAAACAACTTAAATAAATTAAAAATTAACCAGAAGTGGCCTCATCAGGCAGGAGGCTTTGACTATATCATAAGAGAAAACTCAAAGTGGACAGACATCTATCCCTCTCTGGCACTCCTGTACTGCCAAGCAGTGTTCTTGTAATATGCACCTAGAGTTTATTAAACTTTCACCACAACAAGTAGGTACAAGAACATCTCAGCACTTCTCTAAAACCAACCTCAGTCATTCTGAGTTCCCATCCTGGATGATAGAAAGATTCATCTCAGGTGTGCTGGCATTTCATCTCATCCCATCCAATAGTCATTCAATAGAGGTTCTCTGGTACCTCCCACCCGAAGCATTAGGTTGGTGGTAAAGCATCACAGATTGGGCCCAAGGTCACAGTCCCCTTCCTGGACTTGGGTTCCCAAAGCAATCTTCCCTGCCCTCTGCTCCAGGCATACAAGCAGGGCTGAACTTATCATTCCCTAGGGAGCAGGGATCCCCCCAGACCAGAATCCCCCAGATTCGCACACAGGGTTAAACTGAGCAGGGGATTGCTGCAGAGAGAGGCAGCTGAGCGAACGCGAGATTAAACTTGCTGATTGAAGGGAAATAACTCTGCCTTTCTGTGTCTCTCCCAATTACTGTCTTAATTACCTTTTTCACATAGGAGCCTTTTTTCACACAGGATGAGACAGCAGGGATTGAATTCAGAGGCACACGTGCCAGGCACAGGCTCAATCACTTAAGCTCTTTCCCCAGCTCCACCAGTTTTTATTGCTATTGGTAGTTTAGTAAAGTTCCTCCCAACTTCACAAGTTATTATTGGTAATGCCATTGGTAATGTCACATCTTCAGAATTGTTGCCAAATGTGGGGAAAACCTCTATCAAGATTCTTTCATACGATCAACTAAAAATGTCAAGACATTTTGATGTTTCTTAAGTGTGCAAGTCAAGTGGTTCTTATAATGCTCCGAATTGCCTTTGGAAACACACTTTTCTGAGCTTCTGGGCTCTGTTATTTTTAAGTGGCATGAGTGAAAAATGCTGATTTCTGGGGGATCAGGATACAAGGCATCCAAGGCACTATCTCCATCTTTCTTGGAAGTCCACATTGGTTTGAAAGTGGGGAGAAAACAATTGCCAATTGTCTGCCACGCCAGGACTTCCCCACCACATTCCTATAGCTCTGCATGCTGGGAGGTAGGTGTCCTTACCACTCTACCAGAGCGTGAGAGAGAACTGTTTGTTCACAGAGGTTGGTTGCAGCTGAGCTGGGAACCCAGGGCCAGGCGGCTGCACAGCTGGCCCTAAGAGCTGAAAGCCCCAGACCATGGTCACCCCTACAGGGAACGGGAGCTTTGCCCACCAGTCTGCTGAGCTGAGCAACAGGTCTCTGAGCCCATGCCTGGGGTATCAACCTATCAATTCCTCTTCCCCATTTCTATTTATAAAGTTTCCATCACATGCTTTGCTTTAAGAAGCAACCAAGACCCTCTGATTATAAGCCATAACCTAGTTTTAAGTGCTGAGGAATTTAAAATCATCCATGGCAAAAGGCCTGTTCACAGATCAGAGGCCATAGTAGGGCTTCAATACATCATTGTTAGTCTTCCCATGGGTCCATCTTCACTCCTTCACCTCCTTTCTCTCTTCCCACACAAGCCCTTCCAACTGCAAAGGTTAACTGGCCTCCTGCCTCTAGCCAAGTCAATTTGGGCTGCTAATGAGCAGATGCTCCAGGAGATCTGAGGAAGGAAGGAAGAGGCAGTGCCCCGAGCCTGGCTCCCTAGGTGAGACCTCCTGGTGACATGGAAAGAACGCTCAGAAAGGGCACTGCTCTGTGTGAGTTTGTGTGTGTGCACGCGCTCACTTCTTACCTCCTTCCATTTGCAGTCATAGCTGTTGGGATAGTGAAGCCATTTGTCTCCTCTGGATCCAGTTTCTTCGCTACAGAGACAGGTTTGGGTAGCCAGGAGCACTTTTGATTTGAGCACTTCATTCCACTGCCTTTGTCTGTTTGCTCAGCCTAGCCCCACCCCTGGCCCCCCAGCAGTGGAGCGGAGCTGTGTGCTAGTTTCAGCCAGCTTCCCCCACAGCTGTGCAGCAGCTCTTCTTGATTCTCAGCATCCTTAGCGATGTTATTGGGTCCCCAACTCCTGCCACAAAAGCATTTCCAACATGTTTCTAAGCTACAGAACCAAAGGTGCTGAAGGCATCCTTTGATGCTCCCCACCTCTACAGCAAGAAACTCAGGATAACCATGGCTCATCTGGTCATGGGAAAAATGTGACCAAACCCCACTAAGTCCCCTGTTCCCCACCCTGCTCTGTCCTGCCACCTCCAAGTAGTCGTCCATGCTGCCTGGGGATGCTGACCAGACCAACTACAGGTTGTAAAGGTTCCTAAGTCAAGCCCTTGTCACAATCAGGAGCTCCTCAGGGACTTCCAAGAAGGGGTGCAGAGTCCCACAAAGTATCTAAGAAGGTCAACAAGAATCTGGAAGGAATCTACTTGTGGTGGGTCAGTTGCAAGGTGGGCACCGCCTTGGGGGCAGACAGATGGCAAGCACCCAGCCTTCACTCTGAAGGGTCAGCTTGAGCCCAAATATGCTGGGGCTGCACTATCTGTGCAGACCCCACAGATAGGAGTGACAGCCCAGCCTCAGGGAACACAGTCCACATTCAAGCTGGCTCTGCCTGTCAAGGGGGAAGCTTCTTCCTCATCACCCGCCAAGCTCACTGCCTGGGGCCCAGGTCTGAGTTCCAGTTCTGATTTTCTCACCTACTTGCTATGTAACTCCAGACAAGTTAGTTAGGCTCTCTGTGACCTCTACTTCCTCATTTATGAACTGAAGATAATGGTGTCACTTGTAGGGGAACTGTGAGGACTACAGTGATTTTTATATATTGGTTTACTTGATTCCCTTTAATGATCAGGAATATATAACTCACATGCATGTCATATATTATACACATACAAAATTATATACACACAGATATGTGTACATATACATATAATTTAGAATGGTTGCTGGTACCATGTCAATGCCATCACCATCTATGTTCTAGGTTGTAGCATATTCACTATTTGTGAATATTATAATCCTTTCTTTTCCTTACCATGTAGAGGTTACAAGTTCTCTTTCTATGCACTGTCTCAAATGCAGACTTGTAAAACTCATTAATGCACTGGAATGTAAGCCTCAGGGGTGCAGAGAAATTTTCACTGTTTCCCCCACTGCTGGATTCTTGAAGCCCAGAATGGTGCCTGTCACAGGGCGGTGCTGAGTAAATACTTTCTGAGTGAGTGGATGGATGGATGGATAGATGGATGAATGGATGGATGGATGGATGGATGGATGGATGGATGGATGGATGGATGGATGGATGGATGGATGGATGGATGGATGGATGGATGGATGGGTGGGGGTGGGTGGGTGGGTGGGTGGATGGATGGATGGATGGATGGATGGATGGGTGGGTGGGTGGGTGGGTGGGTGGGTGGGTGGTGGCTGGCTGGCTGGCTGGCTGGATGGATGGATGGATGGATGGATGGATGGATGGATGGATGATGCATGAATGCATAGGTAGATGACTGGGTAGATGATGGATGATAAGTGGGTAGATGAGTGAATGGATGGATGAGAGGATAGGTGAGTAGGTATGTGGATGGATGGAGTCAACAAGCATATATTGAACGCCTGTAAGTGCTCATTTCAAACCTATGGTAAGATTGGAGTGACAGTACAGTGGGTAGGATGCTTGCCTTGCATGTGGCCAACTTGGATTTGATCTCAGCATCCTATATGTTCCCTGAGTCCTGCCACTGTGAGTGACCTGAGTCAGGAGTAAGCCCCTGAAAGCTGCCAAATGTGGCCCCAAAACCCAAAAGTCAATAAAACCTATGATGATTGCCTCTTGAAAATGACCCCCAGTCCCTCCATGTAAAGGACAAGCACTGCTGGTAAATACCTGCAGGAAGACAGTGGTCTTCCAGGCTGACTTTGACCTGGTCATCCCCAGGGGCCAGTACAACCCTGTTGCCTAGGGTGCTCTGAGGAAAGACTGGGGAGAGAGAGAGAACAAGGTGGCCCACGTTGGGCCATCCCTGTGGCCCTGACTCCATGAGCATCATGAGTGCTGAGGCCTCTGGGGCACAAGTGTGCTTCTTGTGTGGGCTTACTCACTTCTGTGAAGAGGATCCGCATCTGCATGTCCCCCTCTGCTTTCACCTTCTTACCTCGATTTTGTATCTATTTTGTATATTGAAGTTTTTGTATCATCTCAATCTCTTCCATCCTCTTAATATGGTTAATATATTTTCATACCAGTAGGAAGAGGTGGTGGGCGGAAAAGTGCTTTTCTTCTCCCAATTCATTGCTTCTCCTCTTTGCCCCTGGGTATTGTGGATGAAGCGGTGCCTTAAGAACTGAGGGCCACTCAGTGTATGTATTGCAAATCACAATGTGCAAAAAGAAGAGAGAAAAAGAAGAAAGAGGAGGAGGATAAGGAGTAGGAGGAGGAGGAAGAGTAAGAAGAAGGAGAAGGAGGAGGAGGGAGGAGGAGAAGGAGAAGAAGGAAAAGGAGGAGGAGGAGACAAAGGAGAAGGAGAAGGAGAAGGAGAAGGAGAAGGAGAAGATGCTTGGCATAGAGGGCAGGAGATGGGAGGGAATCTGCTGCGGACATTAGATGTGGGAAATGTGCACTGGTGGAGGGATGGGTGCTGCAATATTGTATGACTACAACCCAATCATGAACAGATTTGTAAATGTCTATCTCACAGTGATATAATAAAATTATAAAAATGAAAAAAATAAATAAATAAAAGGTAATTGCAATGAAAAAAAAAAAAAATGCCTCAGCAGCTAAAAAAAAAAAAAAAAAGAACTGAGGGCCAGAGCTAGGGCAGTGGGTATGGTTGTGGTACTTGCCTTGCAGATGTCTGACCCCAGTTTAATTCCTGACATACATCGGATCCCCTGAGGCCCTCTAGAAATGATCCCTGAGCACAGAGCCAGCAGTAAGGCCTGAGCACCATCTAGTATGGTCCCAAAACAAAACAAACAAAAATTGAGATACTTGGAGTCAAGTTCCAGGTATTCATTTGAAAGCTGCAAAGCAAAGTCACAAGGAGATGCCATGTCACATCCAATATGAGGCTTAAGAGACAGACAGCACCTCGGGCTGGCCAGAATATGTGGAAAAGTCTGTCAAGTCCTCAGAAAGTTAACTCAAGTTGCAAGTCTCCAGCAATCCCACCATCAGGTGAACATCGAAGAGAGATGAAAATATATATCCACACAGAAAACTTGTACCAAACATTTCTGGCAGTATTTTTTCACAATTGTCCCAAAGTGGAACTACCCAAAAGTCATTCAGGTCATCGATGGCATTTGGGCTAGTCTAAGAACTTGGTCCATCCACACAGTGGACGGCTGTTACTCGGTCATCAAAAGGGACAAGGTTCTGAGGCATAGACAACTCACTGGGCCTCAGAAACAGGAAAGCCAGACATGACAGGCCCCGTGTTCCCTGATTCCCTTTTGTCCAACGTCCAGGACAGACAGAGTCACAGAGAGCTGAGTCAAGGTTCCAGAGGAAATCTGCCTGCTGTCAGAAGTGACCCTGACAGAAATGGCTTCACCACAGCCAGCCCTTCCCGCACCCAGGGCAGAAACCCAACTTTATTGAAGTCACCTGAGATTACCTGTTCTCTGCTACTACCTACATGAAGTAGCTCTTGTTTAAATGCATAATTGCCTGCTCATTTACCTTTCATTTTCTTTTTTTTATGTAATACATAAATTTTTATTAAATCATACTTACATACATAACAGTGTATTACTTATTGTTCCATTCCAAAAAATTATAAAAGATGCTTAAGTATAAGTGAATAGATAAAGAAACCGTGGTATAGATATTCAATAGAACATTACTCAGATATTAAAAAACATGCCTTTTCCAATAATGTAAATTAAACTGGATATGATTATTCTAAAAAAAATAAACTGTAAGGAGACAAATGCTGAATGGGTCGTTCACACATAAGCAAAACAATGAAACACAAAATAATTATTCAAATCATAAAGATGTCATGGCTATCAAAGAAGAAGAAACAGTGATGGAAGAAATACAGAAACAAATCAGTTTCATTGTGGCAAATTGCACAAGAATGAGTGGGGTGGAGCAGTGTATTATAAGAACATATCAAGTTGTATTATGTACTCCTTATACTCACATAGTACTGTAAAGCAAATTTTTTATTAAATAATACTTACATCACAGGGTTTTTTTTAATATTTTATTACACCGCCATGTGATATACAATTACAAAGATGTTCATGTTTGGGTTTCCATACAATGTTCCAGCACCCATCCCTCCACCAGTGCCCATTTCCCACCACCAATGTCCCCACTTCCCTACCCCTCCCCTAGCCTGCCTCTATGGCAAGTTCTTTATCTCTTCTCTCTCTCTCTTTCTCTCTTCTCTTACACATTGTGGATTGCAATACATACATTTAGAGATCATCTTGTATATCTTTTTTCCTATATTCAATGCTCAGTTCTAGGCTGGTATTATCACTTTTGACAAATATTAGCACACTGTTCCCTTCTCTGTCTTACCTAACCACTGATTCCCACATGTTTGTGGTAGATTCCACCTTTTTTTTAATTGAAAGATGCTCATGTAGAGCTTTGGTTCTACAGTGTTCCAACATGCACCCTCCTCCCAAACCCATTTCCCATCACCAATGTCCCCACCTCCCTCCCCCTCCCGCACCTCAACCACTTGGCGGTTCTGTATATCATTTCTTTCCTCTTTATATCTCCTTCCCAACAAACTTTCCTGCTCTTCGTGGAATGCAGTGCATTAAAAGACATTACTGTTTCACTATTTTAGTGGACTGCTTGCTGCCGCTGCGGCGCACCTGGGCTCAAACTGGCTTTGCTCTGTTGATCTGGTCGTGAGGCAGTTTCGCAGTGTCCGGACAGCAAAAATGGTGGCTAGTGTGATGGACGAGTCTCATCTGGCTGCTTCCGGGACCCCAGAGGCGACGGGCCCACTCCCAAAACCCATCTGCCCTCCTCGGGTTCCATGGTCAGCTAGGCCCGGTAGCGAGCTGAGCGCCAGCCTCCCCAGCCATCCGTGAGGCCCTGTATGCTGGCCCGTGGGCAGCCCCCTGGCAGGGCCACCAGGCTCGACAAGATGGAGGGGGAAGGGACGACCACGCCTCCATCTGACGACTTCCCAGTGATTCCCGCCTCTTGGAGCTGCCCCTACCTGGGCTCGAACTGGCTTTGCTCTGTTGATCTGGTCGTGAGGCAGTTTCGCAGCGTCCGGACATTAAATAATACTTACATACATAACTATATATTACTTATTGTTCCATTCAAAAACATTACATGATTTAAGAGAAAGATACCAGATGATTTCCATATGTATGTGATAGATTATTTATCTAACAAATTAATATCACACAAAACTGAAAACTCTTAGGCTATAAATGCAAATTAATGGTTACTATGTTTACCTTCCATTTTCATGTCCCAAACCTCCTTCTTTCCGCCAGGTGTTCCCGCTTCTGCACTCAAAGCTCAGTGGGGCCTCCCCTGCCTTTCTGAGCACTTTTCCCACTTCAAACACCAAGATCCTGGAAACTGTCTCTGACCCTGCTTCTAAGAGAGACAAATTGCCTCCCAAACCCCTCTGCTTCTCTTGATTGGTTTTAGTTTTGGTTTGGGGACCACACCTGGTAGTGCTCAGGGCTTACTCCTGGCTCTGGACTCAGGGGTCACTCCTGGAGTGGCTTAGGGGACTATGTGTGATGCAGGGAATGGAATCGGGATCAGCTATGTATAAGGCCAGAGCCTTACCCCATCCTATCTCTCTGACCCAACATCTGCTTCTGTTGAAAGTACCTCTTAACCAAACCAAATAAGGCCCTATCTTATTTGGAGGCTCTGTCTCAGAAGCCTGAATAAGGAGGTGGATTATAATCTTCTAAAGGAATCTTGCATTTCAAAACAACATTTAGCCCCCATGGAGCTCAGATTAAGAAGAAAGGAGGTGTGGGATAGAGCTTCAAAGATGCTCCTGGGAGAATGTGCAGACAGAAGACAAGCAGTGAAGTTTCTTTCCTGTAGGATTAGCAGGTGCTCATGGAGGGACAGGCTGTGTTAGGGGCAGGGTAAGGGCTGGATTCAGTTAGAAGCACTGGAGATCTAAGCATTGGGAGTGGAGAACTGAGCCTATGGTTGAGATATTACATCTACAGTGCTCTTAGCTTGGTCAGTGAGATGCTGTTGGCACTTACTGTAGGATTCTGTAATTTAGGTAGACCTTATAGGAACATCTGGAAATTTAGGATGAGGATATTCCTAGTAATTTATTTGATCATTTGATCACTTGAATCCCGTTATTCATCGATTTGCTTGAGCGGGCGCCAGTAACATTTCCATTGGACCCTATCACGTGCCAATGTAGCCCAATGGCATCTGGTTGATTCAGGAATATGAAGAAACTCAAACCGTTCCTTCAGGGTCTTTACAAGGAAGTCTGACCATCTTGTAGGTGGGCGGCCACGTGATCTTTTGACATCCCGTGGGATCCAGTCAGTAATGGCTCTAGTCCAGCGGTTGTCTCCAAATCACGTTACATGTCCAGCCCATCTGATTTTCGATGCTTTGGCAAACGAGACAGCATCCCTGATTCTGGAATAGCGACGGAGGTCAGAACTCCGATTCCTTCTCTCACTTGAGTGAGGCGTGATATTCCAAGCATAGCTCTTTCAATTCCTCTCTGGGAGACCCGAATAGCATTCTTATCCTGCTTTCGTAGGGCCCAGGTCTCTGAGGCGTATGTTAATGCAGGGAGAATGGTGGAGTCAAAGAGATGTGCCCGGAGCCGGAGGTTCTTTGTCCTTTTAGCTATTTCTTCGATGCCTTTGAAGGCATTCCATGCCGCTCTCTTCCTCCTGCGCAGCTCAGGTTTTAGGTCGTTCATAATGTTGATTTCTCGACCTAGGTACACATAACTGCTGCATTCAGAGATGTTTGTTCCATTGAGAGTGAATGGGGCCTCTGGAACTAGTTCATTCTTCATGAACATAGTTTTCTTTAGATTCAGCTGTAGACCTATCTTTCCACATTCTCGGTCAAAGTCAGCCAGCATTTGTGCCGCTTGGCTAATGTTTGGTGTTATTAGAACAATGTCATCAGCGAAGCGGGAGGTGGTGTAGTTGCCGACCATCTATCTTCACTCCCATTCCTTCCCATTCTAATTGTCTCATGATGTTCTCGAGGGTGGCACTGAAGAGTTTTTGGTGAGATGGTATCACCCTGTCGAACCCCTCTTTTGACATCAATGATCACTTCTTTGTAGAATGGTGAGATCCTGGTGGTGAATCCGTAATACAGCTCATGAAGGATCTTGATGTATTGGGTTTGAACACCCTATTTGGCTAGGGCTTCGATGACTGCTTCAGTCTCCACAGAATCAAAGGCTGTCTGTAAATCAATGAACATGAGACAGAGTGGCATCTTGTATTCCCTACAAACCTCAATGAGCTTGGTTACCGTGTGGATATGGTCGATCATGCTGAATCCTTTCCGGAAGCCTGCTTGCTCGCATGGTTGTCCTTCATCTAGTGTTCTGCTAATCCTGTTCAGGATGACTCGTGTAAACAGCTTGTAGATGACAGACAACAGGCAGATGGAGCGATAGTTGCCAATGTCGTGAATGTCTCCCTTCTTGAACAGCAGAACTGTCCTGCTGGTTTTCCATTGGGAGGGCACCTTGCATTCGGACAGGTAGCGTGTGAAGAGCCGAGCTAGTGTATTGATGAGTACCGATGGCAGATTCTTCAGGTGTTCAGGTCTGACTTTGTCTGGGCCTGGTGCTGTTCTCTTCTTTACCGACGAGATGGCATGTCAGATTTCAGAAGGGAGAACTTTGGGAATGACATATCCATCCTGTGGAATTTGGTATGTGGGCAGGTGGATGTGGCTATCAAAGAGATTTGAGTAGAAGTCCTGGATAATCTTCTCCATTGCCTTTCTGGAAGATGTGATAGATCCATCAGGGCTTCAGAGGGCAGTCATCTTGGTCTTATAGTTGGCGAAGGACAGGCGGGCAGTGTGAATGCTTTTCCAGGCTTCTGCTGCATCTTCCAGTATTTCTGCTCTTCTGTCTTTGAGGTCTTCTTTTATCGCTTCTCTGCACCATTTAGTAAGCTTGGACATTAGCATTTGGTCTCCTGAGGCTCGCGCCTTGCCACATTGGCGAATGAGCTCGAGAGTTTCTGAAGACAGGCGTCCTTTTGTGTCTTTCTCTCTCGGCATTCTTCGCACAATCATGGAGGTGCTGAACCAGTCGGCTGTATTCTTCATCGATGTCGTCAATGATGGTATCTTCCCATGTTGCTGCAATGGTGCCAAAGAGTTCCCAGTTGGTGGTCGTTCTGGGAGTTCTCTTCTTAAACTTTGCAGCCTTTTCTCCCCATTGTGGGAAGTAGAATTTTGCACGAAGGAGACGGTGGTCCGATCCTGTTTGGAATTTGGGGGACGACAGCTACATCGGTCAG
>JAJIBD010025639.1:0-22505 GCA_021461705.1 Cryptotis parvus
TCACTTGATCACTTGAATCCCGTTATTCATCGATTTGCTCGAGCGGGCGCCAATAACATTCCCATTGGACCCTATCACATGCCAATGTAGCCCAATGGCATCTGGTTGATTCAGGAATATGACAAGCCTCAAACCGATCCTTCAGGGTCTTTACAAGGAAGTCTGACAATCTTGTAGGTGGCCAGCCACGTGATCTTTTGACATCCCGTGGGATCCAGTAGGTAATGGCTCTCGTCCAGCAGTTGTCTCCAAATCGCATTACATGTCCAGCCCATCTGATTTTCGATGCCTTGGCAAACGAGACAGCGTCCCTGATTCTGGAATAGCGACGGAGGACAGAACTCCGGATTCCTTCTCTCACTTGAGTGAGGCGTGATATTCCAAGCATAGCTCTTTCCATTCCTCTCTGGGAGACCTGAATAGCATTCGCATCCTGCTTTCGTAGGGCCCAGGTCTCTGAGGCGTATGTTAATGCAGGGAGAACAGTGGAGTCAAAGAGATGTGCCTGGAGCCGGAGGTTCTTTGTCCTTTTAGCTATTTCTTCGATGCCTTTGAAGGCATTCCATGCTCGCTCTCTTCCTCCTCGCAGCTCAGGTTTTAGGTCGTTCATCATGTTGATTTCTCGACCTAGGTACACATAACTGCTGCATTCAGAGATGTTTGTTCCATTGAGAGTGAACGGGGCCTCAGGAACTAGTTCATTCTTCATGAACATAGTTTTCTTTAGATTCAGCTGTAGACCTATCTTTCCACATTCTCAGTCAAAGTCGGCCAGCATTTGTGCCGCTTGGCTAATGTTTGGTGTTATTAGAACAATGTCATCAGCGAAGCGGAGGTGGTGTAGTTGCCGACCATCTATCTTCACTCCCATTCCTTCCCATTCTAATTGTTGCATGATGTTCTTGAGGGTGGCGCTGAAGAGTTTTGGTGAAATGGTATCACCCTGTCAAACCCCTCTTTTCACATTAATGATCACTTCATTGTAGAATGGTGAGATCCTGGTGGTGAATCTGTGATACAGCTCACGAAGGATCTTGATGTATTGGGTTTGAACACCCTGTTTGGCTAGGGTTTCGATGACTGCTTCAGTCTCCACAGAATCAAAGGCTTTCTGTAAATCAATGAACGTGAGACAGAGCGGCATCTTGTACTCCCTACAAACCTCGATGAGCTTGGTTACTGTGTGGATAGGGTCGATTGTGCTGAATCCTTTCCGGGAAGCCTGCTTGCTCGCATGGTTGTCCTTCATCTAGTGTTCTGCTAATCCTGTTCAGGATGACTCTTGTAAACAGCTTGTAGACGACGGACAACAGGCAGATGGGGGCGATAGTTGCCGATGTCGTGAATGTCTCCCTTCTTGAACAGTAGAACTGTCCTGCTGGTTTTCCATTGGGAGGGCACCTTGCATTCGGACAGGTAGCATGTGAAGAGCCGAGCTAGTGTATTGATGAGTACCGACAGCAGATTCTTCAGGTGTTTGCGTCTGACTTTGTCTGGGCCTGGTGCTGTTCCCTTCTTTACCAGCGAGATGGCATGTCGGATTTCAGAAGGGAGAACATTGGGAATGACATATCCATCCTGTGGAATTTGGTATGTGGGCAGGTGGATGTGGCTATCAAAGAGATTTGAGTAGAAGTCCTGGATAATCTTCTCCATTGCCTTTCTGGAAGATGTGATAGATCCATCAGGGCGTCAGAGGGCAGTCATCTTGGTCTTATAGTTGGCGAAGGACAGGCGGGCGGTGAGAATGCTTTTCCCGGCTTCTGATGCATCTTCCAGTATTTATGCTCTTCTGTCTTTGAGGTCTTCTTTTATCGCTTCTCTGCACCGTTTAGCAAGCTTGGATGTTAGCATTTGGTCTCCTGAGGCTCGCGCCTTGCCACGTTGGCGAATGAGCTCGGAGAGTTTCTGAAGACAGCCATCCTTTTGTGTCTTTTCTCTCTCGGCATTCTTCGCACAATCATGAAGGTGCTGAACCAGTCGGTTGTATTCTTCATCGATGTCGTCAATGATGGTATCTTCCCATGTTGCTGCAATGGTGCCAAAGAGTTCCCAGTTGGTGGTCGATCTGGGAGTTCTCTTCTTAAACTTTGCAGCCTTTTTCTCCCGTTGTGGGAAGTAGAATTTTGCACGAAGGAGACGGTGGTCCGATCATGTTTGGAATTTGGGGGCGACAGCTACATCGGTCAGACAAAGCCGTCGATTGAAGATGATATGGTCAATTTTATTGTGGAACTGTCCGCCAGGAGATTCCCATGTCCAACGTTTGGCTTCAGCTTTCTGGAACTGTGAGTTCCTATGAATGGTCTTGGTGGACATGATGAACTCAGATAGTCTCTCACCCTGTTCGTTCCATTTCTAGGCCATGTGGTCCCGATGTGGAGTTCTTCAGCCCATCTTCTTGGTCCTATCTTGGCATTAAAATCACCGACTATGATCTTGTAGAAGGTGTGATATTTTTTTATAGAACTCCTCCAATTCCATGTAGAATTTCTCAATTTCATCTTCTTTGTATGTGGATGTTGGTGCGTTGACAATGAAGATAGAAATTGCTGGCAGTGGGCCACATCTCTTCAAGTGTAATCGTCCTATTCGGTTTGTTAGGCATTCAAATTCTGTACGCCATGTTTGTGTTGACAAGGACACCATTGCCACCGATGCTTCTTTTTTCGCATGTTCCAAGGAACAATTCTTCTCCGGTGTCAAATACAGCATGATGCAACTGGCGCCTCCTTGTCTCAGTCAGACCAATGATGTCATACTTGATCTTTTTTCGCTTGCAGCCTCATATCTTCAATATATGCTTCCGATGCCAGCGTGCGTGCATTGAAAGTACAGACAGTCATTTTAGTCCTTCTTCATTTTGGCAGCCTAGGGATGGCCATGAAATTTTATCAGGCACTGTTTGTTTGCCTTTCTTACTGCTGCCATATTAAGGGCGCTTTTTGGGGTCAGGAAAATAAACATTTCCTGACCATGTAGACATATCATTTAAAGTCACCCTGTGTAAAATCATTATTGAAACTAAGGATTCCATTGTACTCGTTTGGGTCAGTCGTTTACAGGATCCTGTAAAAAAGGATCCTGAAAAAGTGATCTGAAGGCTTTTCAATCTTATTTGGTGTTAGCAATCATGTTACTATGTTATGAAGATAACACTGGAATTATTATTTTATTTTCCACCTCGATATTTTACACATGCAAAGGTTAAGGCTGAATGCTTGAGCAATTACCTTTAGACTTGTATTGAGATTTTCTCATTTCAAACAGTATTGTTAAACAACAGACACATGAAGTCAGGGGGGCAATTTCAGAGACCTTATACACTTAAGTTCATGAAACTTAATTCAAAGACCCAAGAGATATTTCAAAGGATTGAGCACCTGCTTTGCATATGAAAGTCTGGGTTTAAACCCCAGCATTAGGGGCTGGAGTAAAGGTATAGCAAGTAGGGTTTTTTGCCTTTTATACAGATCAGAGAACACCAAAAGTAACGATATCCTACCATATTCTACCTTTGAAATGTCTGTGATGTAAAGTAAGTCTATGAACCTGTCAAGGTTCCATACCTTGTTAATTATTTTTCATTTATTCTTATCACAGAAGCTGCAATGCTTAAGGCGCTCAATCAATATTTACTGAAGAACTCTATTGTTAAAATACAAAATGTGGATAACAGGACCAGTTGGCATTACATGAAGATTGGGCAATGATTATCTAGTTTTTTTCTCAATAGAACTAAAACAAAGAAATACTGTTTTAGTAAAACGTTGATCTCTTTCCATTCTCTTTCCCCCTGAAAATCTCTGAAATCTCTTTCAATGGGATTTGTTTACTCCAAAGCATATCTTTGTTGCCTTCAAGTATTGGCATGTTTGAATGTTTACCACTCTAATCCAGCATAAAAGTGTTTTCTTTTTTAGGTAAGATCAGGCAAAAGAGGTACTGAATGAATAACACTTGATTGGGAATGGTAAATAACCATGTAATTAAACTGTAAACACTGTGTGTGGTGATTTTAATGTAATTTGAGGACTTGTAAATTACATGGTCATAAAATGGCACTTGGGTTTATGCTTTACAAAAATATCCATGTTTGTATGAGATTAATTAGTGCAGCAGTTTGCATAAAGACATGGAGGAAAGCACTTTCAGAATGTTCTCTTTTTTAAGGTTTCCTTATTTATAAAATCTTCTTGAAGCTTTTCTCCCCCTTCAATAAAATATTGAATTTTCTTTGTCCACAGATTTCTGAAGCTAAGAATTAATTTGTATAAAGTATATAGTTTAAGGGCGGAAGATGAGTTTATAGATAAATTTTATTTTAGCTCATGAAATCGGTTGTCTATTTTACAAAATGATCATGTGGTTATTTCTTTGATTCACTTCATGGATAGTTCCCTGTTGGAAAAGTTCATGTATCACTGTAAAATAAATTTCAGATTTCAAAGTCCTAGGAAAATAGCCAGAGCATATAGTCATTAAATGTCTTTGTGGAGCACTTCTCTCTGGAAGTTCTGCTGAGAATACAGATGATAACAGTTAAGAGGCAGAACCAGCACCAAAGAAAGTCACTTCATTTCTATCTCAGAAAATTCTTTATAATAATTCATATTCAGGATATCAATGTGCTATTGAGACATCTCATAGGCTTATGTAAAATAATGATGGTGGTGGTATGGCTATTGCTTTGCTTTACAAGCATTGCCTCATTCAATCCTTATAAGGCTAATGAGCTGATATTATTCTTCTCATGAATAAACTGAAATAGAGGGAGGTTAATTAACTTGTACCTGACCACAAGGGCACGCAGTGACAAGACTGAGGACCAACCCCAGGGTTTCTGATGCTGAAGTCCCTGCTCTTAACCTCTATATGACATTGTTTCATAGATTAGACCTGAGTCCTCTAAGCAACCTTCTGTGCAGTACTGTTTCAAGTCCTTTTTTAAATATTTATTAAAATCCCTACATATTAGAATTGTTTTGGCCAGAAATTTAATTTGGTATGAAAAAAAGTATGTCTATGAATAACATAGAAAATATATAAAGGAGTCCACATTCCTAATTCATAGAAAATGATTGTGACACAAATCCAAGTGCATCTCATATAGATATGGCTATGTCACTAAGATTCCAGTATGTCCGGAAGTCTTGGGGCAAAAGGTGGAGGTGCTCCACGGAATCATGGCACAGTCTCCTCTGCTACCACAGGCTGCCTCCAGTAATCTAGAAACATTTAAAGAGATGTTTTATGGCAAGAAGGATATATGGTGGAAAACATCATGTTAACTTAACCAGGTGGTTATGAAACATCAAGACAGATAAGGAGAGGTAGTACTGGTCAGGGCGCTGCTCTGGCAAGTTACTATTTGGTCCCTTCAACAATTCCATTTTTTCATTGTCATTGTGATCACAACCTCAATCATCCTGATAGGAAGCAAGCAGAATCTACTATTAAATGCCTGGTTACTAATGCAGTGCAAAAAAATAAAACTAAATAAAACAAAATAAAATATATGGCACAAAGCACCAGATTTCACTGGAGCAAAATAATCACTCAACTCTAAAAGCAATTCAATGAACTTAAGCAGATGTGCTTTAAGGAAAAGCCAGAGAGCCTGCAGAGTCCATGTTGTCTATTTATTCCATATTTTGACACCAGTGAGGCATCAGGCATCATGGTAGGTGTTATTAGACAGTCAGTCAGACACACACACAAACACACAATGAGTATTCTATAATCCCTATTTTGCCAATGAGAAATATTGATTTTGGTTCAAAAGTGATTATTACTATATAGCAAAGTGCTTGGTCATAAATTTCAACCAATTGAGAACGGTTTGTAGCATCATTTTTAGCACAGGTGGAGCTAATTATAGAGGGCTGTTTTGACTTGGACAGCAACATCGCTGCCCTTTCTCTGATCGTCAAACTTCACTACAAGATTCAACATACTTTCACCTCCCACATATTGTCAGTTATTAAGTCCAGCTGCTTCCTTCTCTGTAACGCACTTTAAAAACTAGCTGCTTTTCTTAGGCTTTACCATCACATCTTTTTTTTTATATTAGAGCCCCTTGACCTTTCTTCTATCAAATTATTGCTGATAAAAAGTTACAGTGTGCAAAATTTTAGTTTCCTCCTACCCTGTAATTGTTAAGATATCAAAAAAAGGGGTTTTCTTCCTTTTGATTTTGTTCACTGAACCTGTCACTTTTTTTCTAAGCTTAAATTCTCAAGTATCACTTTTCAATACAGTGTAATCACTAGGCTTTTGCTCACAGAAGCAAAATTTATAAGTATTTGATTTTTTCTCAGATTATGGTACTCCTAGGTAAATTAAATGTCAGAGTGAGGGATAGTTCACCCACTTCTAGAGCTTTATTTGATCCAAAGAAGCAATCAGAGATCAGCCAGCACAGCATTACTGGTAGGTGGACTTCCTAGCACATTAAGATCGGGTCATCTTGCAGGCTGGTATCCTGACCAACTAGAAGTTTTGAATAGGAATTACATAGTTTACATGGAATGCAAACAGAAATGAGTGAAATCCAATCTCCAAGTATTATTAAAAAATAGTGTCCTATTTGGAGTGACACAAATAAAACAAGCTCATTTGGAAATATTTTAAATAACACAGCTAGAGCAACAATACAGCGGGTAGGTGGCTTGCCTTGCATTGCCAACCTGGGATGGATCCCCAGCATCCCATATTGTTCCCTGAGCACTGCCAGGTGTGATATTGAATATGCAGAGTCAGGAGTAAGCCCTGAGCACCCCAGAGTGTGTTCCTTTTTCTATAATACAAAAAAATTTGAGAACCTTTCTTCTGGAACCTTAAAAAGTACAGAAAAACTAAAGGATTAGTGACCTGGAAAACAGATGGAATGTAAGGGGGAAAAATGTGGACAAGGAAAATAGGAATGCTCCTTAGAATTTTCCTATGAGACTTTCCCAATCATTATCCCTTTCCAAACGTCCTCCCCACCCTTCACAAGATCAATATCCAGTGAGGGGTAGACACCAGCTGGTTCTTCCTGAGAACTCCAGTAGTACACCTGAACATTCCAAAGCGACTGAAGCCTGAGCTCAGTTCGGACTTGTTAGCACAGGAGCCTATGCCAGGCTCCCTTTGTAGGAGCTCAGACCACCTCCAGGTGTGTGGGAGAGATTAGCCCATCCATAGAGCATAAATAAGAGTGGCTCATCCATCCTCCCCATTCTCCTCCTTCAGTCTCCCACTCCTGGGAATGGTTTTAGAGCAAAAGATCATCAGCTACTAAGATTTACACATTCCATTTTAGGAAAGTTGGGTTTGCAGAGAAATGTGGGCTGCCTGGAGCAAGGCTGTGACATTTCTGGCAGTCACAGGAGGTTGCTCAGGGGAACACAGACTGGGAAGAAAGTTCTCCTTCAGAGAGGCCGTCAGGATCATGAGAATCTGAAAGTCCTTCACAGGTCACTCTCTAGCTGGTCTCCTTCAAGGCGCATTACTTAGGGTCAAAGTTTGCAACTAAGTGAACTAGTAAAGGTGATGGGTCTTTATTTGAAAATATTTGTAAGGGAAAAAAAGAAAATAGCTACCAGTGGATCATTAAGTGCTCTGATATAGCACTACTTTCTGAAGAAGTGTGAGGGAATATACGTAGATATGTACAAATTTACTATATGTATAACAGATACATAAAATGCTATAATATGCATATAAAGAAAATATTACATGTTTCCTCACTAAAAGTCAAAGTATAATATGTACAGGTCTCAAATACTTTTTATTTTATTAATTTGAGGAACCTCTGGAAACACACCCAGCAGTTCTCAGAGTTTTTTCCTGGCTCTGTGCTCTGGGGTCATTCTTAAACTACATATGATCCCTTTTTTAGGGGGTTACAAAAGAGAATCATATGCAGTGCTAGGATCAAACCTGTGTTTATTGAGTACAAGGCAATTAATTGCATTAGCTTTGTGCTAGTTCTCTGCTTAAGTCTGGAGTATTGTTTTTTTAAAATAATGGGCCTAATATTCTTTGAAGCTCTAATTTCACCAAGTACATGTATATCTGTATGCATTTCAGGACATTAGAACATCTAAGATGCAACTAAAAATCCTCGAATGTTTGATCCTGAAAACCCTTAAAATAACCTAGCCACTGGCAATGGAGCTTAAACTAAGTTAACATCTTTGCAGGGCTTCTCTTTCTACAAATATCAGCTCTGAATCTTCAGCATATGAACAGAAAGTCTAAAGTTGGGGAGGAAAGCATTAGTTTTGAAATCAACTTTGTTCAGTGTAATTCAATGATCCATGAAGGGGAGCCATATCTGGGAACAGAACCAAGTTCTCCCATCAAACAAACTGTAGATGCAATCTGGTCTGTTGACACTAAAGGAATATACCGCTTTTCCACTGTGAGCAAAATTAGACCATTTTTGAAGCAAAATTAGACTCTTAGGCAGCATGATCTAGTCAGAATAGACCCAGATTCTTACCAGCTGCTGTTTGTGTTATTGCCATCCCTGGGCCAATAAGAGAACATCCTGCTGAATTTGAAATGCTCCTTGTCCGTCTCTGAACTGCTATTTTGGCCACTCTGAGGATAGATAGCTGACTTTGAAAATGCTTTACATCAAAATGAATATCACATTAGTATGCATTTCATGTGCATAACTATGTTACCCTAAGTAGAATTTTAATATTTTATTATAATTAGTATATATTGCTTTGTTACCCTCTCAAAACCAAACTTTTCATCTATTAACCCCAGCTGTTGTCTGATTTTACAACAAAAGTAACTCATCAGAAAAGTACTAATCAACCCACCAATATATTGAGCCTTTGCTGCTGGTCATGCAGAGCTGCGCAGAATCAAAAAATTCACATGTCTCCAAGCAACTTTCTTATACCACTGCTCCAGGAAATTATAAGGGTAAACAAATGACCTCTATGAGAACAGACACATGGATTTCCCAGTTTTTGGCACACAACCATTCAATGAAATATTTGATATATGAACAAAAGACTTGATATTTGACTCCAAATTCTGCTCTATTCTACCTTAGCCTCAAAATCCTAGTCACTGGCTCAAAATTCAGATGAGAAAGAAATTTAAACATCTGGCTATGTGTTATACTTCCCTGTGCCCCATTTGACCCTGGTTTATTCCATCTTACCAATTCATAAGGAAGATGAAACACAATTTATTTCTGCAAGATGAAACTTATCCCCTTCTAACAGAGATCTCCTATTGGTCCTGAGGCCATATTTTTGGAATGTAACTCATTTTGGATATCTGTCATATTCCACTAGTGTGGTGTGGGCCTGGTTAAGTTTAAAGATTTTGAATTATTAGGAATTCTTGTCTTAGAGTCCAAAAGTGGGTTTCAGGGAGTAAAGGTACCTCTTGAAATTTTAGAATTTATTTTCTGCAATAAGAATCTATAGGTCCTACTACACAGCATGTGAAAACCTACTGGCACACAATTTATAGTGTAATTGAGATTATCTTTATGTCTGGAAGAGAGCTAGAATCAACAGCAATAATAAAATCCTAAGTATTGTGTCCTGATTTCCTGGGTTTATAATTTAATAAGAATTACAAGAGTAACTCATAAAATAAGTACGAGCATAGAATAGATTCTTCTTTTACCAGGAGTGATTAAGATTTTCTTTACACTATGATATTCTATATCTGACATGTGATGCAAATGGTAAAAACATATTTCAGATCATTTCTTGATCTCTGCCTCATACACAGGAGGAACACAAGATTTCTCCTGACAATGATTAGGACAAAAGGACAGGAGTTCATCTGTATATCTGTGATTATTTCCAACTTGCAAAGCTATAGAGAGGAACTATGAGAAAATTCTGCAAAGATTTATTTCCAATTTTCTGCAACGATCTATTATTGAAAAATGAAGCTAATCCACTAAATGTCACTACTATGATGAGGAATATTTGCATTACATAAAGTATCAAAAATGAATGGTGAATAATTTAGCAGTTAAAATCTTTAGTAATTTATAGAAGAAATAAATATACATAGAGGCAAAAGTTAAAAGATAAAAATGATTGAGAATTAAAAGAAACACTGAGGAGGGCTCTGCATGCATCTTAATTTGATCCACTCCAAACAGTGTAACTCTATTGTTTAAAAATATATTGAGTACATTGGAACTAATCTTTTACAATCCTACTAGCTTAATTATGAATGTTGAATATTACAATATAAGAAAACATAGAAAACTACTCAAAAGATAATTAAAATGCTCAAAAACCTAGACACTATGTCCAGAAAAATAGCTCAATGAGCTGAGTGTGTGCTTTGTGGGATTCCGGGTTCAATCCCTGGCACTCCGTGATTCCTTGTGTACCTTCATGAGTGATCTCTGAGTACAGACGAGTGTGACCCAAACACCAAAACAAAACAAAATAAATCACTAATGGTAAAGGCTATGGGGTAAGGAAATATGAAAAGTAAATAAAAGATTAATAACAGGTATTTGAGTATACCAAGACTCTCACTTAGAAATTGGTGCAAATCTGGGGCCAGAGCGATAGTACAGGGAGTAAGTCATTTTCCTTGCACACGGCCGACCTGGGTTCAATTCCCAGCATCCCATATGGTCCCCTAAGCACTGCCAGGAGTAATTCCTGAGTGCAGAGACAGGAGTAACCCCTGAGCATTGCCAGGTGTGACCCAAAAAGGAAAAAAAAAGAAAAAGAAATTGGTGTAAATCTACTTTTCACCTCTAAACAACTATAAAAGAATAGTTCCCTATATAGGGAAGTTAGATGAGCATAATTTAGTATTCTCAAACTAATAGATAACTTCCTGAAGTAGTTAACCATCAAGGAAATTGGGCCAGTTCCTTCTATAAGGGGTGTTAGAAACCAGATCGATTCTTAGCAAGATGGAATTGCTCCCCCTCCTGCCTCTTTCTGTATCCAAATGTGTTTTTAATCTGATGGAAACAAAGAATAAAATACTCTCCAGTAAATGGAGAATTTCTTTTCGATCTCACTGTTATGCTCCTTTAGATACTTGGCAATAGTTAAAAGAATGTTAAATTAAAATGGTCATCGGTCACTCAAAGAGGCATCCGATATGTCCCAGCAGAAAAAGTCTGATTTCTTATTTTATAATGTGGCCCAAATAGCTTAACTGGTTTCCTATGTGTATGATTTTGCTTCTCAGAGATTAAAGCAGCTCTGCAGCAAGAGGCAATTAATTGAATAATGACTCTGAGCTAATGTGTCTGCAAGTGAGATAACTTAATATGCATCTAATGTCACTATTAATTTATTTATCATCTCCTCCATTTAATTTTTTGAAATACATTGATCTCTAAATCAATGGCCAAACACTTGTGAAAATATTTTCAAAGCATTTTATGGAAGAGCACGTTAATTATACTGAAATTTAAACAGTAAAAGTCATTTTATTTAGCATACTTTTAATATAATGTTGTTTAATATACTTGGCTCACTTCAGGACCACACACACAATTCTATGTATAGTATTAGTTCATTTCTCTGCAACTATGCCCCTTTCTTTTACATTGTAAGCCAGGTGAAAATGTCATATAATTTAGTATCTAGAACTAGGTATACTAGGTATATATACTAGGTATACTAGGTATACTAGGTATGTAAACCAACTTCACCAACTTTTCATGTCAAATGATCTCCCATTCAAGACTCAGGGAATAAAAAGGCACATAAAACTTCTATGTGCATGTACCTTAACCGAAGGACTTGTCAAGTCTGATGATACCATGACTATGGGACCTTCTTTTTGTAATCCTAAAGGAATGATCCTAATTCATATCTCTGTCTTAATGATCCTAAGAGAGGGGTAGTAGAGAAGATAGCAGAGTGCCTTAGTCCTTGGCTGGAAGTCAATACTTAAGTCTATTTAGTTTTTCCAGATCCACTGCCTTCTTTGATGGCTGCTTCAAAACATTAAAATTATATTGATTTTCCAGTTTGGGTATCAGAGATGTGTATAACTTCCTTAACACACACACACACAAGAGAATTCTTCTTATTATTATAATTCACTTTCTACATTATGAACTTTTGTTTCAATTGAAGTCACATTGCATCCTAAATTTCTCCTGCTCCAGATATGGATATAGAAGCAGCAGCTTTGGATTTAACCTAACTGCATTTAATAACTGGAAATATAAAGTAATTTTGCTGACACATTTGAAAATTTACATGAAATTGATAAATCTTACAAATACGCAGTTTAGTAAGAGAGAGTAGGATTAAGAAAAAATTTAAGAAAAAAATATGACTAGGCCTATACAAGCATATTTTAGCTTTAAAAGGAAATATTGACTTTATGTTAGAAAAATATATTATAGGTTATTCTTAACTATATGACTAATAAGTAAAACATCTTAATAAAAATCCCTACATATGAAAAAAATTACCTGAATAGATGTAGAACATTCCATATAAATAAAAGATTAATTCCTTATTGAAAAGCTATAAAAATCCCTTATCAAGCTAGGAATAAACAGACCTTTCTTAAACTAGTAAAAGGAAACCTTAAGCACCATAAGTCAATACCATATTCAATGGCAAAGGCTATACAGCAATTTTACACATTTTACTCTGTGCCATTTTTCTTAATTCTGCTTATCTTAATGAACCAGCTGCAGCAATGACACATCCGCGCACTAACAGAGCAAGTGGCTCTATCATGTCTTATACCCACATAGACCCATGTCTGTCCTGAGGCAGTGTAAAATGACCACATAACTCTGTTTCACAGGATGAAGATCTACTTCACCAAGGTCTAAGACTTAGTTCTTTTCCCACACCTAGAAACGGAATTCTCAGGACAATCAAAATAGATTGCATCTAAGATACTAACTAATTCATAGTAATGATCTCATATAAAGCCCAAAGTAGCCGGCTAACTCAGAACAAATATGTGTTTTTTTTCTGAATGAGAGCCTCAAGTATTTCCTTCAGCTTATGTTCAAAGGTAGTGAGAAGTAGATTTGGCCATCCAAAAGCTACAGAAAATATTTTCTCTTCCAATGAAAATCATATCATGAGAAAATTTAAGTTGTACTGTACCACGAATCCCTCAGGGCCAACACCTCCTTCAACCCATCAATTTATTACTCCTAGGTGCAGTTAATTACTCCTAGGTATGGTTCAATTCCTCCTGATCAAAGCACAGGTATATCCATCCATCCATACCGCAGAAAGAAGAAGGGAGGGGAGAAGATGAAAAGACACCAACAGCATGTCCAGATTTATTCAGGCAATGTGCCACAAGTAAATTCCTACTTATATCCTGGTGACCATACCTTATTCACACAGCTCTATAAGGGTGCAAGATAAACTGAGAAATGACATCTTTAATCTAGGTGACTGTGTGCACTGATAAAAAGATTATTCTAGTAGAAAGAGAAAAGAATGGATGCATGGACACATAATGGCTGTTAGCATTTTTCTTATAAACTATGTCTGGTAATACTTAAGTTCTCTAAAAGGCTTCATTGCTTCTCTCAGGTCTTCGTGAAAGACAGCAAGTCACTTTGCTCCTGAACACAGCCCTGAGTATACACCGTACTGTCTGTCTCCTGAAGAGTCATGGGCAGACTGTTCATGCTCATTTACTTCACTTCCTTCCTTTCACCATCTTTGCAAATGCCTTCCTCTCAAGCACTCTCTTTACAAAACAGTATTCACTGCCATCTGCCACTACATTGGCTTCATCCAGAGTGAATCTCACAATGGGAGCTACCCTCCCCCACTCAGACGGGTTCCTCTTTTGGCTTAACTTCCCTGAGTTGTGCAAATCTCAATACATTTCTTTGCAAGTGTAAAATAGGTGAGCTCAGTGTAATAATGGCAACTGGCATCTCAGCTCGCTGGAGTTATTCAGTATCACATCCTGCTGCCTTCAAAGGTGGTGTCCTTTCTCGTCAAAGGTGGAAATTATCACAAATGTGTGGAAGTCAGAGGCGAGGTAAGACAGAGAATGGAACAGTGTGCTAATAATTGTCGAAAGTGCTGAAACCAACCTAGAACTGAGCATTAAATACAGGCAACAAGATACACATGAGAACCTCTTAACGTATGTATTGTAATCCACAGTGTGGAAGGGAAGGAAGAGAGAGAGAAAAGAGAGAGAGAAATAATTTAAGAACCTGCCACAGAGGCAGGCTGGGGGAGAGGGGAGAGAATTGGGGACATTCACTGTATCACTGTATCACTGTCTTCCCTCTTATCATCGATTTCCTCGAGCGGGCCCCAGTAACATCTCCATATGTCCTGTCTCATGCTAGTAGAGCCCAAGGGCACCTGCTTGCTCCAGGAACATAAAGAGCCTCAAACCATTCCATCAGGTCATGGGAATGAGGTTTATAATTGTTACTGGTATTTGGCATATCAAATCGCATGGTAGCTTCCGGAGGGAGAGAGGGGGACTTCACACACTGTACACTGTCTTCCCTCTTACACGGCGGCGGGCACCAGAACATCTCCAGCCCCAGGGCCACCTGCCCGGAACATAAGAGCCTCAACCTCCCGCGAATGAGGTAAACGTCATCAAATACGACATGGGTAGCTTGCCAGGCTCTGCCGTGCGGGTGGCATACTCTTGTGGTCATCTCAAAATCCAGCATACAAATAGTGATGTTAAAAAAGGAGACTAATGAGGACTGGATAGGATTCACAGAATGGGGCAAGGCACTAGTTCTATGTACTGGGAACCTATCAACATTTTGGTGATGGGAAATGGGCACTGGTGGCGGGATGGGTGCTGGAACATTGTATGACCGAAACTCCAAACATGAACATCTTATGAACATCTTTGTAACTGTATATCTCACGGTGGTATAATAAAATATTAAGAAAAACAAGGTGGTGTCCTTGGCAGCCCATCCATTCTCCTGCCCCCTAGTCCCTGGCCTTACCTTCCAAAACCAGCCCTATAAGATACTGCTCACCTCTTCTTCCTGGTGCCAGGGGTTCGCCCAGTCCTACCCTATTCACATTCACCCCCAAAGGCCACTGATTCTCTGCTCTTGACAGCAGCCTCTGCTCCATTGGCCTTTCGTTCTTCAGATCAGTTCATTTTTGCAGGTTATGGTGGTTACCATGCCCACTGGCAGGTGACCCTATAAGACTGAGCCTCTTTTGCCTTTATCCAGGTACCAAGTGTAATTCAGCAGAGATGGTACAATTCCTTAAGGGTCACTTGTCCACTGGTTGAGGTGCTTGGTTCCTGGGAAGACTAGACAAACTTCCCATAGTCAGATTGGAACTGGGGTACATGATCCAGGCAGCTGGTAAAAATAATACTTGGAAGTGACCTGGGAGGGAACTGTGTATATACGTACTATGTCATAGAACATCAAACATCAAAGAAAATCTCCAAGGGTCCACATTCACCTAAAAGGTATCCCTGTGTACAAAGGACATGACAGAAATAACAACAATGACAACAGGTCAAGCGAGAGAGCAGGGAAGGAAGAAGCATAGCTTACAGTTTAGATAATATTTTTTAACTTTTCAAGCAATGCACAGCAGGCCTGGGGGTTCCTCTTGGAGATACTTGTTCAACCAAGACTGTGATTCAAAGCAAGCCAGCAACACAGGTTAGCTTCATTCCAGGCATGTGGCTTAATTCCAGTACTATCCCTTCCAGTACTAGTCCGCTATTTTAGAAAGCTTAAAGTGTTTTTACCCCTTCTCTACCATTGGAACGAAGAATCCTTTTTAGCATGAACCAAACAACCTATGTAGCAGACCCTGGTTTGCACAAACTTCATTTATTGCTTCATATTCCAATCACAGAGGATCCCCCAATCATATTGATGACACTTCTGAGTTATTACATAAACTCTTTAAACCTTGACAATCTCCTGGGTTGCTTCTACAGGGACTATAAGTCAGTCTATTCTCTCACTTACATTCAGATAGCAGTTTCTCTGTTGCTCCCATACACATAACTTGTATTGCAATCATTCATAAAGTTTGATTTTAAGCCTCCTCAGCATTTAACCAAAGTCTTCACACACAAAGTAGAACTGCGGTCAACATTAAAGGTGTAAAGGAACCTAGCAAGAAAGTGCAAAGATTGCATTTTGGTCTTTTCCAGACAGAAATAAAATTCAGAAAGTGTCTTTCTTTGGTTCACACAACACAGAAGTGAGGTGTTCCAGCTATGTGGTCCTGGAGTCACTGCCTTGTCATCATGCTGCTCATGTTCTTAAATCTCTCACCAGCTTCTAATCAATGTTCATCACCCAGGATCATACACTAAACCTACGGAGAGCAGGTGCTGTGTCCCCTGGTGTATTCACCCAGATACCTTGGTTTTGCATTTAGAAGACAGATGAGAAGCAGAAACTTGCTGGGAGTAGGATTGGGGCCTCCATAGGAAAGAGGCAGGGCTTCATTCCCTTGTTGCTTGCAGTCCATCCCCTGTCTGAAGCATCTCTAGTTGTTTTGCTCCCTTTCACACACCCAACTCTTCCAGACAGCTTTATAAATTGGTAGTTGGCTAATAGTTGGAAGTGGTAACACTAGACTACAACTGAGTATTGAAAGTAGGTAAAGGGATATACATAATAACCCCTCAGTGAATAAACTGCTAACCACAATGTGCAAAAGAGAGCGAAAGAGAGGGAACAGAAGACAAGTGCCTGTAACAGAGGCAGACTGGCAGTAGGGGGAGGGACACTGGGGACATTGGTGCTGGGAAATGTGCACTGGTGGAGGGACAAGTGCTGGAACACTGTATGATAAAAACCCAAACAAGAACAGTTATGTAATTGTCTATCTCATGGTGATCACTTGTCACTTGTCTTCCCGTTGATCACTGATTTGCTTGAGTGGGCGCCAATAACATCTCCATTCATTGGGATTGAGGTCAATGATTGTTACTGATTTGGCAAATTGAATATACCATAGGTAGCTTTCCAGGCTCTGCCATGGCTCTATAATTAAAAATCTATTTTTTTAATTTTGGAAATTGGATTTGGAAGAGAGAAGTGGTTAAAATTTAACTTAGTCTAAAAAGTAAACAATTCTACACATGTTTATTATTCACTGGCATTTCATGTCTTGCTCTCTTCTGCCTTATTTCTCTTCAACTGCCTTAGGTGATGGTAAGACAAGGTACAGGCTATCTTTGCCTTTTGCCTTCTCCATCTTTGAGTCTGTTGATTTTCCTTTATTTAAAAAGCTACTAGTTTGTGATTGACAGCATGTCACTCTTCTGGGAGTATTTTCATTTAAAAAATACCTTTACCAGAGAGGGAAATATTTGACTAAAGAAAAAACGTTTTCAGTTGTATGATTTATTACATCCTAGATGAGTGTGGGATTGCAAAGCAAACAGATTCCTAGAGCCCTCAAATCATACTCAGAAGAAACTGCTTATTAGATATCTTTGGATTATGACCCCTCCCCTCATGCCCCACACCTTGTCACTGAATTTTATTTCTTCCTGCAGCAAGTAAACATTTAAGATCCACTGCCAACACAGCTGACCCAGGGAGCTCAGGTGGAGAGAAAGTATTCTGGCTATTTCAAATTCTCTTTTTGATTTTCTAAATCCTACACCTGTGAATTTGTGTTTAGGTCTGACACCTTCTCTAAGATAAAAGACAACGCACACCTTCCAGAAGGGATGAGTCTGGCTCTTCCATACTGCTTCTCACTGAGTCAGACCCAGTGCTCCCGGAGTGTAAATCTCCCATCGCATAAGTCTTGGTAGCAGCATGGAGCACAGGACTTTCCTATCTACCTGGTGCCTAATCACTGTTCCTCTGAAGCTTTCTTTCCTCCCTTCTTTTTGTCTCCTCTCCAGAGGCTTTCACCAATACTGGAGTTGCTGATACACAGAATGCTCTGAGGGCTAGAACTGGTAGATTTCCATAGGCCTCATTACATTGTCCAGGGCTGGAAACTATCCTGGAAATATTCTTGATACTTTATGTTTCAGATCCTTTTGCATGTCATTAACTAACGGCACATAGTCTCATTTGCCCACATGTCCATTATAGACTAATCAGACTAACATGCCATATTGGAATTGTTTATCTAGTTACTCAAAGGACTGTGAGTTACTTGGGTTCTTATACTTCCATATGTCCAGTACATCACGCAGATTCTTCCTCATGATACATATTAAAAACTTATATTGAAATCCAATTAAACAAAATTGAAATTGTTCAAGGATGTTACATGTTTGCTTTTATTTTCTAAGTGCAATGAGAGAACTTCCTTCTTAGATTGTTCAAAAAAGGATCAGAAAACTGATGCCTTTAAGCCAATCTGACCTACTACGTGTTTTAATTTCTTTTTTATGTTTTGGAGTTGCCACACCTGGTTCTGAGCAGGGACTTCAGTGGAAATAAGAAGTAAAACCAAGGGCCTTCTACTACTTGAGTCGCATCTCTGTTCCCCCCTATCACCCTTGAATATAAATAAAGCTTTATTGAAACATAATCACGCCAGTCATTTATATATCACCTGTAGCTTTTGTTGCTTTAAAAAGAGCAGTACTGCAATGGAGACCTTCTGGAAAGCAATATTTACTTAATGATCACTCTCGATCACTTGATCATTTGACATCCTGTTATTTGTCAATTTGCTTGAGTGGATGCCAGTAACGTTTCCATTTGTCCCAATGATACTCAGGGGTTATTCCTGGCTCTGCACTCAGTAATTATTCCTGGTGGTGCTAGGGGGGACCATATGGGATGCTGATGATGGAACCCAGATAGCCAAAGTAAGTATAAGATGAATACTTATACTTACTTTTTGTGGCAATGTGGTTTTTAATATACCTCTTGTATAACCAGAAGTCATTATCTTTGCTGTCTAAAGAAAAAAAGAGAGAAAACAGAATAAAAGCAAAAGCATTAATTCCTTAATATCACTTAATAGCAAATATTGAGTTACTGTTTAAATTTCTACAATTGGCTCATAATTGTTGTTTAGATCAATGAGTCTTAATCCCTTTTTAATTTATATAGGTTATTTCTAATCCTATTTTATCCTTTGCAATTTATTAGTTGAATAGATCATGGTTTTATCCTGTAGTTTCCAACAATCAGAATTTTGCTGATTGCACTTGTGTGACATTTAAAATATACTAGCCTGTATTTTCTGCAGTTGGAACTAGAAGCTGAAATGTTTTTAAAAAATATCCTCACTATTTTTAAATACATGCTAGTAAAATGATAAAATGTTTAGAATTTGCTTCAGTTTTACATCTTAGAGAAAAGGGTCATTGGTGAACAAGAGTAGACATTGAAAATTCTTAAAGTTGACTGGTAAATACAAAGTTTTTATACATTTTTTTATTTTTTTATTTTTTAATGTTTTTTAAGTATTTTATTATACCACCGTGAGATACACAATCACAAAGATACACAATTAAAAAGTTCATACCTGGTGTTTTGGTCATACAGTGTACATTTTTTATTTTTATAATTTCTAAATACCAGTAGTTAGTAAGTTAAATATGAATTTTATTTAATATAGATGAATAGTTCTGTAAACTTTACACACTTTTTACCCGTCCTACAATTTTGATCTTTTCTTCCTAACACTGGTCTTCATTTTAAATAGTACAGTAAAACACACATTTCAATTAAATTGAAAAAAGTTTCATTACATATTTCAATATATGGGAGAAATCATAGTCACTAAATCCTTGGTTTTCATTTGAATCCATGTATCTAGATACTGAAAATAAATTTATGTCTACATTTTTAAGAATTAAAATCAGGGCTAAAGAGTACAGAGGTAAGGCTCTTGCCTTGCAGTAGCTGACCTGGGTTCAATCCCTAGCACCATATGTGTTCCCCTAAGCACAGCAGCAGGTGTGGCCCACAAACTAATAACAAAAGAACAACCACAAAGGAAATAAAGACAAAAGCCCTGCTAATCCAGAAAAGTTATTGTCTAATAAGACTCCAACTTTTAAGAGGATCATGTAATTTGTATGAAATTGCATTAGCAGCAGATCCATTTCCTCTGCCTCTACAGAACTGCTGTAAGATTAGATAGAACTGCTTTGATCATTATTTCATTAGTGACATGATAAATGTAAGAAGGTGGTAGGAGCTGATAAATGTAGAAGGTGGTGGGAATTGAGACCTAACGAGCAACAGATTTGGAAGTTAAGCTTTCTTTCCATCCTTTTCTCCAAGACTAACATTAATAGGAACCAGAATGGTCTGAGAACAGAAACAGCTTCAATTCTGACTCAGAAAAGGAGACAGTGTCCAGTATTGCAGCTGGAATGAGGCTCATGCTGATTTAAGGGGAAAAGGGCAGCATCTGTAGCTATCTCTCCTTTTAAAAACCTAACAATGTTTTCAGTACAGGGTAGCCCTTTATGCCTAAGACTTAGCAGTCATTTCTACTGCCTGAGCTCCAAGAAAGCCACTGAAGAGCCGTTTTGCTGAGAGGCATGCAATGTCTGCTGCCAAGCTAAGGTACCCCTGTGTTCAGAGACCTAACCTAATACTACTCCTTTACTTCTCCAGGAGAATGCACTTTCTGAGTCCTTCAGTGATGACTATTTCCAAAATCTCATTGGGCAGCTCAAAGCAACTGCAGTGTTCCCTTTGAGGGAGATATTTAGTGGCCAATATGTAACTCTGGTCATGGCAGTTAATTGGTCTTTCATTGACAAATGAACATTGAGTCCTGGATCCTCATCCAGTAATGATGTGAGAATATTCCTTTAAAAATTGCATGATACAAAGCCAGGCAAAACATGGGTCAGGAGGTTTTGTCAGTGATGGAATCTAATGAAGTATGTGGAATCAGAGGATAGGTACGACAGCGAAGGGAGCAGTGTGCTAATAATCATTGGAAATGATAATACTAGCCTAGAGGTAAGCATTGACCATAGGCAAAGGGATACACATGCAAGCCACAATGCGTAAGAGAGAGAGAAAGAAAAAGAGAGAAAGGGAGAAAGAGAGAAGGCAAGATGCCTGCCAAAGAGACAGGCTGGGGAGAGTGGGAAGCGGGTACTGGTGGAGGGATCGATGTTGGAACACTGTATGACTGAAACCCAAACCTGAACATCTTTGTAATTGTTTATCTCATGGTGGTATAATAAAGAAATTTTTTAAAAAAATCAATTTTAGTTCTAATAAAATTTTTTAGTACATGGCCTTAATAGGAGATTGTTATTAAATGTCCATAGAGCTCATTCTTTTATTCTAAAATTCTCTAGGGAGATTTCTCTATCATCAACAAATCCTTGCAAGTTCTCATAAAGCTATTTATGCCTTTATTAAGATTACTGATGGCATTGTGAACAGCTAGCACTAATTCAATTTGTGGATAACAATATTTGGTACTTTGAATATGTTTTTCTAGGGTTCAGGACTATCTGGGTGGCTGGCGTTTGAAACATTTTCACATTAATATAGAAAGGGATTTTTCATTTCAAACCCACTTTTCTTAAGTTTATCTTTTCCTAATTTTGGAAAAACAACCATTAGAATTTAATACTCACAGAAATAATATTAAAATTCAATTATTACCTATTACAGCTACTTTACCAATAAGCACTATCCTCAAGTGCAGTTAATTTTCTAGTGGCTAGTAGTTGCTAGATTTTGACACACACAAAGAGTTTGGGGATAGCTTTCTTAAGTATACATACTGCTTGAAATCATAGAGGAATCATTGATTTTTCAGATCATGTAAAATAGAATTTGATGTTCTATTGTTTAATTTTTGCAAATCAAAATTATTGTGAAATCATATGCATTAATTCCATTGAATTAAATGACATTCAAATAACTCACGCATGAAGAGCCTACATGCTGGCTGCTATAGTCGCTGACATTTAATTAGTCAAGATGAAAGCTTGAAACAATATCAAAAAGTCATGTAAAGATAGTTTAATTCCTTAACTGAAAGGTATTCTTGCTTTTCTTTTGGGCAACACCTGGGTCTGCACTGAGGGCCTCCTCCTGGATCTACACTCAGGGATCACCTTTGGCAGATCTGTGGGGGAACCATTTGAGTTGTCACAGAGAGGACAGAGGCTGGCTGTTAAAGGCAAGTACTCTATCCATTGTCCTATTGTTACTGCCTTACTTTTATTTTTACATGTTGTTGAGCAAGTCCTCTGAAGTGATGCTCAGGAGGTACTGGTTTACCTCCCAGCAATTCTTAGCCAAGCATCATGGCCTTTCAGTGCAAGTGCCGAAGAATATGGGGCTGGTCTGAGCCTGTGGTGCTGGGGATTATACAGCCCACCCTGGTGGTACTTGCAGACCTTCAGGACTGTATCTGGCAATATCAGAATGCTGGTGGTGCTGGGTTTCAAAAAAAGGTTTGGCCATGTGGAAGGCAAGTCCTTCCCTACATTATCTCTCTAGCTCATGTGTTTTTCATAATATAAACTACAATCTAAAATGATCTGTTTTGTACTACACTCAACTGTGCTCCAGAGAGTCCAAAGATGTGGGTTTCAAACTCAGT
>JAJIBD010025640.1:0-83735 GCA_021461705.1 Cryptotis parvus
TGCATTAGCACACTAAAGGGCCTAGGTGAGGTGCAGGGAGGGATTATCTAAGGACATTTAACACTCCCTGCTTTCCATAACAATGGGAGGAAGGTCTGAGTTGCAGGGATATAAACTAGCCAGTTTTCACTCTCCCGCGCTTCCTTGGGGGCTGTGGCTCTCTGTGAGCGATTCGCCCCTGCTTGGAAGTTCTTCTTCTCCTTTCCCAAAGCCTTTACATGTGGTGGTCGCCATCTTGGCCTACATGTGGCTGGGGTTCTAGCCTGGAATCCTAAGCATCGGGTTTTTCCTTTTGCTGATTTGTATGCCTGAACCTGTGATAAGTAAAGCCTTTTAAAACTGCATCGGATTCCTGAGTTTTCATCCATTCCTCGCTGGCTCGGAGGTAGAAGGGAACTCGCTTCCCGGCACGGTCGGGACCCCGGCGGAGCGCCCGACATTTGGCGGCCCTGGCGTGGGCACCACGAACATCGTCTGGTCTAATTATCATCGGACAGAGACCATCTGCCTCTGAACCGTGAGTAAAATGATGGATATCTCATGGTATAGATACATTGTATCTTTCATTGGCTCAGAACCATATATAGCCCAGTCTATAAAGTTCCTTTCTGAGAACTACTCTATCTTTTCACAAATCATCTGGGTCCTTGCGATTTTTAAACTGTACCTTTGTGTAAGAACAATGTTTAATAGAGAGAGGAAAGAAAGTAATAAATTAAATGCAATCTTAAGGGACGAGGTTTACTCAGAGATTGAGGAAATAAGTGAGGATCATAAAACTACAGGTAGACTGGTCTTAAAGCTTGAGGACAGAATTATTAAACAGAGTTTAAAATTTGAAAAGAAATTAGAAGAACAGGAAAGTAAAATTATTAAACAGATTTTTAAAATTTGAGGAAAAAATTAGAACAGGATTTAAAATTCAAAGAAAAATTAGAAGAACAGGATTTAAAATTCAAAGAAAAATTAGAAGAACAGGATTTAAAATTCAAAGAAAAATTAGAAGAACAGGATTTAAAATTCAAAGAAAAATTAGAAGAACAGGATTTAAAATTCAAAGAAAAATTAGAAGAACAGGAAAGTAAAATGATTAAACAGGATTTAAAATTTGAAGTAAAGTTTGAAGAACAGAAGAAGGATGTCGATAAAATCAGCATTATCTTAGAGGAAGAAATTGACAAACAGAGAGATAGAATAGATGGACAGAAAGAGGAGGTTTGGAAGTTACACATAAGATTGAAAGAACAAAAGGAAGAAACATATAGGAAACTTGAAAACTTAAACCAAGAAATGGATGTGTTACGCAGGGGAGATTTCTGATTTCATAACTTATCAATCAGGACCTAGCGCATACCCAATACTGAGGCGTGAACCAACTAAAAGCCGCTCACAAACACGCCCCAAAGCTGTAGACTTGAAAAAGGTGTATACATTCCCAGCAAAAAAAATCTAAAAAGAATTCTAATGTGGCTGATAACTTAGAGGAGGAACAGGAAAACCCAGAGGAGGCAAATTCCCAAGCTGAAAATCTCCATAGAGTTAATACCCTCAATGGGGTAGATGTTCCTCTGCCAGATACCACAAGCTCTGATGAGGAAGAACGGGAGGAACAGATTAGCTCGAGTCAAAGAGCATAGCTCAGCAATCTTTCTCATGACCAATCTAAAGATAAAGTAAAACCGATTCATGAAGACTTTAAAAATTGAGGCAATAACCCCGTTTAGGAAGGCTTGCGACAGGTTTGGAATATCAAGTCCTTATACTTTAAAATATTTAGCTGATTGGAGCGAAAATGATCAGTGGGTATTGGGAGACTTTGAAACGGTAGCCCATACTTGTCTAAACAAATCACAGTACATGCAATGGCATATGTTGTATGCAGATGGGGTTAACCGGAATATTGACACTTTAAGAGAAAAGCAATCAGGCCATACTATAACTTTTGCCATGCTAAAAGGTGAAGGTGAATGGAAAAAGAAAGCAAAACAAGCCGACATTACCTGAACCTATTTTAAAATTTTTTCAGGAGACAGCATTAAAAGCGTGGGAAAGAGTAGGTTACGACCCAGAATTTCTAGGTAGCTATACGAAAATTTACCAGGGTCGTGATGAACCATACTTTGATTTTGTTGGGAGATTATGTGAAACAATCCAAAGACAGGTTCAAGACCCAACCACTCAAGAAATCCTAAAACGAAACTTAGCATATGAGAATGCTAATCAGAAATGTCGAGCAATACTATATAGTATTAAGGAAAAGGATGACCTCATGGGGTATCTAAAGGTCTGTAGAAATGTTGGTTTAACCTCCCATAAAACACAGGATGATATAGAGGCTTATCCCATACAGCAGGAGGATCAGGAGGGGGATGAAATGTCAGACAGCTCTAGGGGGAGAAACAATAAACTTCAAAGGATAAACAATAATCGGAGAAACTATTCTAATAATCGCAGCTCCACCCCTCGGAGGGCCCCACCTGGACCATGCCCAAGGTGCAGAAAAGGAAAACATTGGGCCAGAGACTGTCGGTCTTGGAGGCGAAGTCAGCCTCAGGCTTCATCTGGACAGATAACCTGCTTTAGCTGCGGAAAGAAGGGACACACCCGTAGAGATTGCCCATCTTCTAAAACTATCAATACAGGGCAACATTCTAATAATCCCTTTATAGGAAATGTTACATGGACCCCCTCCCAGGTTCCACAAGCTCCGCAGGCTCAAATAACATCTATGCCTCCCTAATGCGGGAAACTGGGTGGGTGGCCAGCCCCAGGCCCAGCTGAATCCAGGGGCACTCTCCTTCATTCCACCTGCCCAGTATCCTCCGAATCAGAATCCACAAAATTACAGTCAATAAATGCTCTCTGGCCTACCCCATCAGGCAATGGCAGTCTCGACATTCTCTGCCCTAAGACTGTCACAATATACCCAAGTCAAGACCCCTACATGCTAAAAACAGGGATAAAAGGACCTGCTCCCCAGGTAGTATTGGTTTAATTCAGGGGAGCGATTGGCTGAAATTTAAGGGAATTATGGTGTATTTCAGACTTCTGGATCCTGAATCTCATGGAGAGATAATACTGTCAATATCTGTGCCAACTAAATGGACTTTTAAAAAAGGGGAACCACTTGCTAAACTATTATTATTTTTTTGAGGATCCGTGTAGTCCAAACACCCTACAGCTGGTGGCTTAAACAGTACCAACCATTCTGCCAACTTCATTGTTGGTTATGCAGCCACACAGAACCAAGCCCACCAGCCACCTGCTAACTATCTAGTTGGGTACACTGCCAGAATTTCTCAGGCCAAGCGGCCGGTTATGCCCATCAAAATTTATAAAAGGAAATTCAAAGGCATGTTGGATACAGGGGCAGACATATCCATAATCTCCACCAAGTATTGGCCCTCTAACTGGGCCCTAAAAGAAAGTGTCCCATAGCCTGAGCGGGGTAGGCAATATCTCCTCCTCTCTTCTCTGACAGAGTGTGAGGTGGCTGCCGTGTATTGGCCCTGAAGGGAATGTAGCCATGGTCCAGCCTTATATAGCCCCTATGCCTTTAACTTTGTGGGGTCGAGACATGCTGGAGCAGTGGGTGGCAGTAATCCACATACCTCGTCCACTTCCCCGTCGAGCACCAATTCCAGCTCTCCATAATAAGCCTAACACCGGGAGTAACCCTTTTTAATTGGGGCCGCTTTGGTTAAGCGCCCACCACCTATCCGTATTCAGTGGAAGTCTGACAAACCTATATGGACACCACAGTGGCCCCTCAATACCAAAAAGTTAGAGGCCCTAACAAATCTAGTGAAAGAACAGATGAAATTAGGACATATTGAGGAAACGTTTTCAGAATGGAATTCTCCTGTTTTTGTAATACAGAAAAAATCAGGCAAATGGCGTTTGCTGATTGACTTAAGGAATGTAAATTCTACCATGGTCCCCATGGGAGCCCTACAACCTGGGCTCCCCTCTCCAGCAGCTATTCCTAAGGATTGGCTGCTAATTATCATAGATTTAAAAGACTGCTTTTACAGCATACCTATCCACCCAGATGATCGGAAAAGGTTTGCATTTTTAGTCCCTTCCATTAATCATAAAGGTCCTTTACGTAGGTTTCAGTGGACACTATTGCCCCAAGGAATGACTAATTCACCTACGATGTGTCAACACTTTGTTGATGAGGTTTTGCGACCCATTCGTGCTAAATTTCCTGGTGCATACATCATCCACTACATGGATGATATCCTGCTAGCTTGTGATAATTCCAGAGATCTCCAGAATTTATATAATGATGTAATGACAGTTTTACCAGAGGCTGGCTTACAAGTAGCTCCGAAAAAATTCAGATGCAGCCTCCATATGAATATTTGGGCTATGCTCTTGACCGCACTACAGTGTGTCCTCAAAAAATTTCCATTAGTCAGAAAGGGCTCAAAACCTTGAATGATTTTCAAAAACTGCTGGGGGATATCAACTGTGTGCCCCTCCCTTGGTATTCCTAACTGTGAGCTCAGTAACCTGTTCCACACTCTTGAAGGTGATCCTGCTTTAAATAGCCCAAGGCAGCTAACTCCTAAAGCTCAGAAGGAATTAGATTTTTTCATGGATCGGCTTCAAAAAATCTTACCCCCCAGATTTAATCCCGGAGAAAAGGTATGGTTCTTTGTCTTCAACACTCCCGAGTCTCCAACTGCTGCTGTAGCCCAATTATCTGGACCGTTAGAATGGGTGTACTTACATAACAAGCAGAATCGTACTGCTACACCTTACCTTGAGATGATAGCTAACCTCATAATTAAGGGAAGATCAAGAACCCAAGTATTACTTGGACATGATCCCCATGTAATTGTATTACCTGACACTAAAAAAATAAATTGAAGCTGTTTTACCACTCAGTGAAATCCTTCAGAGAGCTTTAGCAGATTTTTCAGGAGAAATATCTAATCATTAACCAGCTGGAAAAACCTGGGAATTTCTGAAAAGGACACCTTTTGTAATTTCCACCATTTTCCGCTCCTCTCCCATTCCTGATGCTCCAGTGTATTATATTGATGGCTCCTCATCAGGAAGGGGTGGAATTACAGGTCCTTCGTTGACCACTACTGTGCATACAAATTATAAATCTGCCCAACAAGTGGAACTCGCCACCCTGATACATTTACTATCCCATGTATCTGGCCCATGTAATGTGGTGAGTGATTCTGCATATGTAATTGGTTTATTTCCTGGAATTGTCACTGCTTCTTTAAATGCCCATAATCCTATAATTCAGGAGCTACTCCATAAACTACAAGATCTCCTCCGAAATAGAACATTCCCTATAGACATCTCCCACATCGTTCTCACAGCCGACTCCCGGGCCAATGGTTCGAGGAAACGAAGCAGCAGATCTCTTGGCAGCACCAGTATTTAAATCAGCTGAGGAAGAGCACCAGACTCTACATACAAATGCCCGCCACCTTCATGTACACCATGGCATCCCATATAGACAAGCTAGACAAATTTTCCGCAACTGTCCTGTCTGTGCTCCTTTACATTGTACATCTCATGTAGCAGGAGCAAATCCTCGAGGTTTACAGACAAACCAATTGTGGCAGATGGATATAACTCATACTAACTTATTTCCCAACAAACCTTTCCTTCATGTGGTCATCGATACATATTCCCGGTTCATATGGGCTATTTCTATGACGTCTGAAAGAGCTAAATCTGTTTGTTCATTTTTACTCCAGTGCTTCTCCGTCATGGGTATTCCCCATACCATAAAAACAGATAATGGTCCTGCTTACACCAGCAAAACCTTCAAATCCTTTTGCGAGGAATGGCAGATCAAACATATTACAGGAATTCAATATAATCCACAAGGACAAGGAATTGTTGAACGTGCCCACAGAACGCTTAAAACTCAGCTATTAAAGCAACGAAAAACAAGTATGCCTCCAATGGATTCTTTATCTTTAACATTATTCACCTTAAACTTCTTAATTATACCTCAAGGAGATCCCTATACCGCGGCTGAACGTCACTTTCAAGAAGATATGCAAACTCAAAAAACAGTCAATTCACCTATCTGGGTGAAAATTGATGATAAATGGATTGCAGGTCACCTCCTCATTCGGGGAAGAGGCTATGCTTTCATTTCTACAGACGATAACCCTGCCAAGAAACTCTGGGTCCCTCTGCGACTTGTTAACACTAGAATTCTCCAAGAATCAGAAAACAACTAATTCTTTCAATATAAAGTCTTAAATTTTAAATTGCAAGTTGCTGTTTAAACTTCCTGGATTGGTTCATTTTAATAATGATCTTGTTTTGCAATCTGTGATCATGGTTCATGTCTAATATCTTGCCTTACAGCCTAAATATTTTCTTTCTTAAAAAAAAAAGGTGGAAAATGGGTGGACTCTGAATATAGTGCTCATTACAAAAATGTTTGCTAAATCAATGAAAAAATTGTTTTCTAATGATTCTGTTCACAGGATGAGATATTGGAATTCAATAAACTTGTGCTACAGTGCTCAATACTCGAGACCCCCTAAAACAGTGCTCGCTAAAAATTTAATAATTTGCAAAACTAATTTTTCCCAATGCTCTATTCACAGGAAAAGACACTTTCTCGCCATCATTGGCGGCTTTTTATTCATGAAGCGCTTGACTCGTTACCATTTATCACCCTAAATGGGTCACATATACAGCTGTAAGATATTGATCGATCAAATGTATGTGTGCATGTGTGTGTGCATGTGGTGGCCACCATTATGTTTGTGATTAATGTTATGTCTATGTTATGTCTCAACTACTACCTTCACAATTTCTGACCGCTACAAACCTCTATTACATTCATCAGCTCCACTGCTGATCCACTAGATTTATCAATTTTAAAATCATCAATTCTCATACTTATTTCCGTGCTCCACCCATGTTGGAGCTTCTTTATGTTCTTCTCTCCATCCCAGACTTGGATCCCTATAAAGCCTTAAAATCTCTACTTGTGATTAACCTCGAAAAGTGTTTTTGTCTCGCCTAAGCTACAGGTACAGTTACCGGTGCCAATGTTCCCTTGCTGAAGAAGCCCTGCAAGATACCACACCGATGTTCCAGACACCTGCTCTAGCGCTCAAGACTCCTGTTCCAGAGTTCAAGATATCACACCGATGTTCTGGACACCTGTTCCAGCACTCAAGACTCCTGTTCCAGAATTCGAGATACTTGTTCCAGTGTTCCTGAGACCCGATCCAGTGTTCCTGACAATTCAACGAGTTCCTGATCGCTGCTCTCCAGAGACTCATACTCATATGATCACCACTATTGCTGTTCCAGAAGTAGCCCCACAGACTTTACACAAAATATAGCAAATTGACTCTCACAAATTATGGACAGTGCAAACTATAGTCCGTTATAATCAGACAGCTAAAAACACTTTGTCTTGAACTTTGATTTGGGTCCAAAAACAATTTAGGATCCTAAAGTAACATGTATTGTCATTTTGTAATTCGAATTGTTTTTTCTTATCTTAATTTTCTGTACATTACTAAATATGTCTTACATTTTCAATTTTTATTAGTAAACTAATCAGGGAGTTGTTGCAGGACTCCTTTAAGGGCCGCTGCATCAGCACGCTAAAGGGCCTAGGTGAGGTGCAGGGAGGGATTATCTAAGGACATTTAACACTCCCTGATTTCCATAACAATGGGAGGAAGGTCTGTGTTGCAGGAGTATAAACCAGCTGGTTTTCACTCTCCCTCGCTTCCTTGGGGGCTGTGGCTCGCTGTGAGCGGTTCACCCTGCTTGGAAGTTTTTCTTCTCCTTTCCCAAAGCCTTTACACTTGGTGGTCGCCATCTTGGTCTACACGTGGCTGGGGTTCTAGCCTGGAATTCTAAGCATCGGGTTTTTCCTTTTGCTGATTTGTATGCCTGAACCTGTGATAAGTAAAGCCTTTTAAAACTGCATCGGATTCCTGAGTGTTCATCCATTCCTGGCCGGCCCCGGAGGTAGAAGGGAACTCGCTTCCCGGCACTGTCGGGGACCCCGGCAGAGCGCCCGACAATTCTGAGTATCTTGTTCTCGTGTACTGAAAGGGTCACACTCGCCTGCTTAGAGCAGACTAGTATGATCCTTCCTATAGTCTTCCTATAGTCTCAACGTAGCCAGTGTGGTAGTCTCCTGGTAAATTCTAACTGTCCCACGCTGGGTGCAGTGGGTATAAAGAGGAGCTGTGCCCAATTTAGAAAACATAGAAGTCTTCGTAGATGTATAAGTCAGAAGTTATTCAATCAAGGTGACTTCTGTAACTGCCACACCCTCTAGCAGTGTTTACATAGAAGAGAAGTTCATTAGAATGAACCTTGACTTAAGTAGATTAAGCTGGGAGTGGGCAAAACAACAAAACTCCTAGAATAGCTAAACCTGTCCTCCAACAAGCATGCAAGGCAAGTGCCTTCCCTACTGTCTTATTGCTCCAGTCCCATGGAAAGCAAATATATCAAAGAATTATCTTTTCACCTTTGCTCTGTGGGCTATATCTATCCACTCTATCTGCTAGTTATTATCTCCCTTTATTAATCATCTCTATTGCCTTTCTTATATGATTAAACTGAAAACAATTACTTACGTTCATTAGACCTACTTCTTGACATCATAGCTCTAAATTCATTCCAGCATGTTTGCTCATCTCAGAAGCCCCTCCTCTCTACCCTGCAAAGGCATTTCCTAGGCAGATCTTGGCTCGGGACATTAACATCTCAAAGGGCCTAGGTGAGGGCCTGGGAGAAATTACCTGAGGGCATTTAACTCTGCCTGCTTTCCATAGAAGTAGAAGGTTATATCTGGGTTACAGGGATGTAAAACTAGCCTGCTTCCTTTCAACCTCTCTCTTTGGGGTCCCTCTTCTACCCTTTTTGCTAGTGCCTTGCCTCTGTCTCCCTCTCTACAGGAAATGAAAGAGTTGGCCACCCGATGGGAGTGGGAGCCTTGGAACTGGGAGACTCAGAATACCGCACTTACCAAGGAAAACTCTGAGAGACTGGGTCCTATGCAAAAAGCAAGGGTTTTTATTAATATTCGAGTATACCCGGGCTCATAGCATAACCACAAGCAGTCAGCGGCTAAGAGCCCCGAGCCCTTCCAGGGAGAATCTTTTAAGAGATAATTCATGCTGCTACAGAAAAGCCCGGGCATAACCATCCAATAGATTTAAAATATTACATCAAGGTCTGCACGCAGGCAGCCAATCACTTTGTAACAAGTAACTATCACCTACCAATCAGGTCACACTCAATACGTCTTTCTATATTTGGTGCGGCTAGACACACGTGTGGGATTATAGGTCAGCAACGGCTATGCTGCTTACGTGTAGGAATGCAATTTAGGCAATTCAAGACAGATAGCAGGTTCTGGGTGGGGGTCTGGGTCACCCAACCTCTAACAGTAATTTGTTCTGGGCCTTTTGTAGATAACAGGATGAAAAGGTTACTTCAGGATGAAAAGGTCACTTAGACCCTAAATTGGTAACTTTCCATGAGTAGGCCTGCCCTTTTTGGGGATTGGGTAGCTGCTCTCTTTCATACAGGGCCTTAACATCTGGTGGTCACCATCTTGGCCTACTTGTGGCTGGGCCCCAGTTGGGAATCCTAAACATAGGAATTTTTCCTATTGTTGATTTGTATGCCTGAATCTGTGACAAGTAAAGCATTTTGAAACTACGCTGGATTTTCGTTCATCCGCCAGCTGCTGATCCCCTGGGGGCAAACACCCTGCTCCCAGATTCTGTGCGGGATACCTCAGCATTTCCCTGCAAATCATGAAATTCTATGTTTTATTTATACTATTAAGAAGAGATATGCTTTTCTTGTTCTAAACATAGTTTCCTTTTACTAAACACAGTTTTACAAATGTATTTTGGAAAGCCCATCAGATTGGTTTCTTGTGCAACATGTGTATTCACTGCAACAATTCATGTCATCCTTTTCACTCATAGCTCCTTACATTCTTTGGGGGAAAGGGGTTGGGACTCTATCTACAGTGCCGAGTAACTATGCTTCATTTGGTGCTCAGGCACCATTTCTGGTGGTGCTGGGTCCGTCACATATACAGTGGTTAGTCAGCTACATGCAAGTGAAATGCTTTAAGCCCCTGATGTTAATGAAGGTGAGGCAGAAGCTATAGGGTCAGGTCTCTGCGTTCCTTTGTGATTCCCAGGTTCTTCAACATTTTTATTCTTGAAAATAAAGATGCTCAGAATCAGAGTTTGGACAGTAGAAAAGTTTATTGGAAAATAGAAAAGAAAGGAAAAGAAGCTCCCCAAGTGGGGAGAAACTTACTGTAGGACTAAATTAACTATGGCTCTTATTTTGTAGGGTTCTCATAGGAAAACCAGGTCTTTGTGTTACAGGGAATGCAGGAAAGTTAAAGATAAGGGTTTTCTTGCAGACCCTTTTAAATGAAAATTGGGCTCTTGGCAAATGTTATGGAGGTTGCATGCATCTAACAGATCTTTGTCTGTCCTTTTGTCTTAGGTATTTCCCATTATCTTGGCCTCCCAGTGAGGCTAAACTCTGGGCAGAATATTATAATGAACAATTGTTAACTCCCTATTCATCAGAAAAAGCCAGTGAAGTTGTAGGAAGCCCAAAATGTATGATGGGCAAGCCAAAAACTGGATTTCTCACAGCAGCTGGTGAGGATAAACTGAGGTTTTCTTTTTCAAACTCCCCTTCTCAAAGCAAACAAAAAATAGTAGTTGATTCAAACAAGTCAGTGCTAAAGTACATAATTAGAGAAGATATCATTGTACATAGATGAAATGAGCTTCAGTAGTCCAATTCATGAAACTTAGAAAATAGATGCATGAGACATCCAAAGGGAACTTCAGATAGGAAACAATTAGTTTGCTCCTCTAACAGCCTTGGAAGCTATTATGGCTTCATTTTTTTTCCTTTTGATTCTATTTAATTCCTTCCATGGACAATTATCCTATTAAACTAGCTCTTTTGTTTTGGCATAAGTAATTAAACCCTCAGAGCCTAAGATTGCCTCTTTTAACAACAAAATTTAGTCCTGCACATTTTCTTCCAGGATTTTTCAGTCTGCAAAGCTCTCTTAAAACTGTTCTCAAGGTTTTTCTGGAGATCAGACTCCCAGAGTTCTTGGGGATAAATTCTGAGGCTTTCTAAAAGGAAAGTACTGTAATGCATACAAACTGCCATTTCAAGTTGTGTGCTTTGTGAAAAGCCCAGATAAAGAACTGATATCCTCATTCTGCAATGAAAGTTCAGGTCCATACTTATATTTATTTAGTACACACTGTTTGACCTAAAATAAAAACCTAGAAAATCAATCCGTATGCTAAATTTTTAAAAAATGGGTCAAACCCCCTCCCCACATTTGTGCTAATAAACATAATATAAAGAGGTCAAAGGCTAAGGATCAGTGGTAAAGGATATACTTGGCCCTGTGAGGCCTTGAGCTCAATCTTCGTAACATACACATCAACGCACATTTAAAGTAGCATGAAGAAGAAATATCAATGCTTTCAAATGAAGCATCTGTTGAAATCGTGTTTCTGGTACTGCCTAAGGGTAAAGCTTTGGAAAAGACCTATTGATGCTGTTTCTCTACCTAAATCCTTAACCAGGAAGAAAGAATCCTGAAGCCGGAGATAATCTGAAGAATTAGTTAGGGGTTGGTAGTATCACATGTTTCTCATGGCTCATTCTGGTATCTATTTTATTTTATTTTTGTTTGGTTTTGGGGCCACACTCAGCTATATTCAGGGCTTACTCCTGACTCTTCACTTAGGGATCTCTCCTAGAGTGTTCGGGGACCCTATATGGTGACAGGGCTAGAGCCTTAGTTCACCACATGCATTGCGAGCACTCTATCCACTGTACTACAACATTACTCCACACAGTATCTTTTCTCCTTGGTTTACTTTTGTTTGGAGGCCACACCCAGAAATTATGAGGAGTTAATCCTGCCTCTGCATTCAGGAATTAGTTCTGGCATTGCTCAAGGGGCTATAAGGGATGTCAGGAATTGAATCCAGGTAGGCCACATGCAAGGAAAACTTCCTATCTGCTCTACTATCTCTCTAACCATGCGGGATATCTATTTTTAAGAGAAACAATTTGGAAAGCCTTGTCATAAAATATATACTTAAAAATTTCATTTCAAGTGCCGCTATATCATGAGGAGGCTAGAGAAAGAGTTTTGTTTTGTTTTGTTTTGTTATGTTTTGTTTTGTTATGTTAGGGGGGAAGGATATACCTGGCTCTGCTCAGGAGTTTCTCTCAGCTCTCTGCTTAGAGATCACTCCTGCCAGTGGTCAAGGGACCATATGTGGTGCTGGGGCTTGATCCCTGATCAGCTGCATACAAACAACCTACCCATTATACTGGCTAGAGAAAGTTTTGAGGCAGAGCTGGGCAACTAACTGGTAATGAGTTCTTGTGTGGTCACCAGTACTAGTTTATATCTCTCTTTACTGACAATTGTTTGATGTTGCCAACATGTCATTTTAGGAATCAGAGCACTGGGAACAAGACCTCCCTTGCATAGTAGTTTGAGGTGATATCCTTGGGGAAAGTATCTGACCAAAGCTACAAAATGCTTCAATATATTTTTGGTACCAAGTATCAATGAATAGATCCTGTCTAGTATGGGGCTGTACTACTTATGTGAATATTCAAGAAATTTAAACAAATTTGAATTTAGGCATATTAAGAATTTTAAGGTTGGGATCTGGAGAGATAATATAGGTGAGCTGCTTGTTTTGAATGAAGATGACCCAACACCTATTATTGTTCAAATCCCATCCAGCACTACATATGGCTCTCAGACCACTACCACACGTCAGTGCCTTCTTTTTTCAGGGGTCAGTGAGAGGGAGGCAATATGGGTGTTGTTCAAGGCTTATTCCTTTCTCTGGGATTAGAGTTAGTCCCAGTGGAGCCTGGTGGTACCATATAGTTAACCTAGACCAACTGCAGTCAAGCCGACCACCCTACAGATGGTATGAACATCTGGTTCCCAGGGGCCAGTCCTGAGTATAGAGTCAGGAATCACCACAGAGCTCTACTGATTGTACTCCCTAACTTTCCATACATGAAAAAAAAAAGAATGAGTAAATATTTTTGGTTGGGCTCTGACATCTGAGTCTATAATAATATAAAATGTGTTTGGAGGGATGATTTTACTATTGGCACGATTTCTTCTTCAAAGAATTCATTACCCCAAGAAAGTAAAACTAAATGTTTTAAATAGATGACAATCTTGTTATATTAACATAGAAATGATTAGCAGAGCATCATATTCAATGGGATATTTTGGTATTTCACACTTCATGTAATGAATTTATAAGCTATTAAAAGCAGCAAACATGCAAAGGGGATTTAAAGAACTGCTAAAAAGCACTAAAAATGTTGAGGGGAATTTACTTGACCCAATTACTATACCGGGTCCCTGGAACACGCAACCAGCTGGAACAGCCTATCTTATTGTGCATATCTCCTTAAACACACAGAACATAATTGCTATGAAATGAATGAAAGTCATGTGAATGCTAACAGAGTATAATCAATAAAATAGAAAAATGGAAAAACATCTCTGAAAAGTTCAAATGCAGTCTATTACCGACTGCCGGTCAGTTTCCACTGATCCACATCACTGTCTTAGTATTGACTCTGACAGCATTTACTTTGAAATAGGGCCATACAGAAAAGTGGTAAAATAGATGATGAAGCTTCTCCCCAGATGCACACAAAAATAGGGAAGCATGGAAATTTTAAGTAAGGAGAGATTGGGGTCAAGGACTTCCAACATAACCTGAAAAAGAATAGGGGCTTGATATTGTTCTATGTAGAAGTAGAGTTTTCTTTGCTTTGATAGCCCTTGAGAACATAAACATAAAATACTAAACATTGTATGCTGAAACAACTCTATTTGAAAAATTCATAAACCATGGTATTGTAGTAAAAGTAAACTTAGATCACTGTATCACTGTCACTGTCTTCCCGTTCATCTTTGATTTGCTCGAGTGGGCACCAGTAACATCACCATATGACCTGTCTCTTGCACGTAGAGCCCAAGGGCACCTGCTTGCCCCAGGAACATAAAGAGCCTCAAACCATTCCATCAGGTCATGGGAATGAGGTCTATAATTGTTACTGGTATCTGGCATATCAAATATGACATGGGTAGCTTGCCAGGCTCTGCTGTGCGGGTAGCATACTCTTGTAGTCATCTCAAAATCCAGCATTTATTGATGAACCGCGCGCCGCAAGTGGCCATGTGAGCCGGGCTGTGATAGGCTGCTCTGCTGGGTGGAGTTCTGATGAGGGGGAAGTCCAGATGCGGAAAATGGAGGTCCTCATGGAGTGGGGCGTCATCTGGCTTGTTGTGAGGCTCTGCTGGGGTGGTGGGCCAGGGCTAGAACCTGCCATCCCCTCCCAGGCACCTCATGAGTGGCTGGGCACAGTGAGAGCCAGTAGCAGCTCTGCCCCATGTCTGTCTCTTTGATCAGCATACTTGGGCCGGATTAAAAAAGACTGCAGCAGGGTGGAGCTCGATGAGCTGGGCTCTGATAGGCTGGTCTGCTAAGTGGAGTTCTGATGAGGGGGAAGTCTGGATGTGGAAAATGGAGGTCCTCATGGAGTGGGGCGTAGTCTGGCTTGTTGTGAGGCTCTGCTGGGGTGGCGGGCCAGGGCTAGAACCTGCCATCCCTCCCAGGCACCTCATGAGTGGCTGGCACAGTGAGAGCCAGTAGCAGCTCTGCCCCATGTCTGTCTCTAATACTGAGAGTTGGAATAATAGGAGTCACCCTACCACCCTTGAAAGGGACTCATAAAGAAGGTAAATAATGCTTATTCATAATAAAAGTATGTGTAGCCAAGCTACATTGTTATAGATATAATTAATGTCACAATATTCCTAGAAAATTAACTTTATCTTTGTCCTTTTCATATCAAACATACGGAAAAAATCTTTGGGGTCACAAAGATTCTTAAGATTGTAAAGTCTAATAATAATAACACCAGTCAATGCTAAGGATTTGACTCATACACTTTCCTTATATATTCATTTGCTACTCACAATACCCCTTTTAGTGATGAGACAAAGTGAGGCTAAGTACACGCTAAGCCCTGGTGGCACCAGAACAAATATCCAGCTGGTCTCTGTACCTAACCACAGTGCCAATAGCATGTCCCCAAGTTCCATGAATATACTTCACTGAAGAAAATGATGTCACACATCCCATGGGAACCCAGAAAAGCAAATGCTCTTGATTGATCACTCACCAGATCTCTGTTCTGAGTACTGTACTTTATTTCACGAATCCTCCTAAAAGACCTGGGGTGAGAAGAGTGTTTAGGCTACTCTATCTGAAGTCTGGAGATACAACTTAGATAATAAAAAGTTTTTAAATTGTCTCTAAATATAAAGATATTTAAGTTAATCATTTCAACATTTGTGAATCTTTGTTCATTTCTTTTACATCTTCAGTTATGTCTGCCTAATTCATAGAAAATTTTATATACATAAAATGAGAGGACACAAAAGGGAAGGCTACAATTTTTCCGATTGTGTCAAAGTAGATATGAGAGATAAAACATATTTTATTTGAATATAAGAAATGAATGCTTGCCAGTTAGCATTGACTTATTAATAGCCTACTTTCTGAAATACACATCATTTGAATAGTGTTCCAACAAAGCATGGCTATCCATTAGAGATTTCATGAAAGTGATTAGTACATTTGATATGATGCTAAATAGGAAAACATCTAGATTATGTGATTATAGAGGTTTGTTCATAGAAGAATTTCCATGTACACAGTTGTAAAATGTCATGATTTTTTTTCATAACTATACATTCATTATCTCTAGGGGTGGCTACTTGCTAAGATAGGAGGAGGGAGAAGAAATGGTTTAGAAGGTCATCTTTGGCTTGTCTACCTTATGTAACTAGCTTAGCATCAAAAGCATTGAGTTATATTTCTCCACACCACCCTGCACAAAAACCTTCACCTTTTGAAGATGACTAAAGATGGAATATGACGTAGTATGTAAAACCCTACTCAAAAATGTCATTGAAATGTGTACAATGTGGACTGCTTAAACATGAGACTTGAGCTGATAACTAAAGCAGGGCAAATTAACAAGAGTTATTTATCCATGGCTCAGAAGGTAACAAGAACTCTCAAAGAAAATAAAGGAAAACAAGAAAATCTTTTCTACCATAGTCACATTGGAAGATGGGGGGCTAGCGATAGTACAGCAATTTCATTCCTGGCATCACAAGCTCCCCCAAGCACCATCTGATGTGGCCCCTGCAGCCCCACAGCACTACCCAAGAGGCTGCAAAATCTGCTGGGCAGAAGCAGTATGGCATTTCCCTGCACTTGGATCCAACAACCGGTCTGATTGACAATCACCAGTGGGAATTCCAGGCCTCCTGAGCACCTCTTGGAAGACCCACAACAACAATGAAATAAAAAATCTGGAAGCTCAAAGCTGAGACTAAGTAGAAGTCTGCAAATCTGGGAAGATCCAACCTCTGAAGTAGAAGTCTTCTGGTTGAAGGAACAGGTCCATCAGAATGGACAATTCACATAGCATGCAAAGGGAGGATTCTTTTCCCCCATTTTTAACAAGTATTTTGTTATACCACCATGAGATATACAATTGTTGCAGGTGGACCTCACGGGTGGCTTATGTGAGGCTGGGGGAGGAGAGATGGTCGCTTTATCCCCAGCCGCCTCTGCCACCCGGGATCTGCTGGGCAGGCTTAGGACTGATAAAGTCTGCGATGAGCCCCTGACGTGGGCCTGAGCCCCACCAGCCCCACGAGGTGGCCGTCAAGCCACACCTGATGCCTGCTTGATCTCTAGGCACGGGGAGTTGATCCCCACCACCCGAGGTTTCTCGGGGAGCCACGGACTCAGGCTGGAGCGAGGAATTGCTCTTCGCAGGAAAGGAAAGTCAGTCCTAGGCCTTACCCAGTGCTGCCTTAGGGTTCTTGTCTTTCTCTCAGAAAAAGAATTTTCAGGAGTCAACGAGCAGTGAAGTAAAATAGGTTTTATTGAGGAGGTTTTAGGAGAGGGGGAGGGGAGAGAAAGAGAGAGAGAGAGAGAGTACACATCTTAAGAGGGGAGATGTGGGTAACACACGTGCTCAGGCACCACATGTGCTCAGCCACATGGGCTCAGGCAAGCATGTGTGTCCATGCAGCATGTGTGCACAGGCAACATGTGTGCCCAGGCAGCATGTGCGCGCTGTCCTTTGGTCAGGACAGCTTTTATAGATGTCTCCCCAAGTTACTCCTATATGGGGCTTCAGCCTCGGTTACTAGGGCCTGTTGCCAAAGGGAGTAGACTTTGGGAGTGGTCTTCTTTGACTGGAATGATTTGGAGTCTTCTTTGAGCTGGGTTCTGGGCAGGAAGGCTGATTCATTTCCCTCAGGAGATTTAATTAGCTAAAGCCATTCACACATTCCCTCTGGCCTTCCCTTCCCCAGGGTCTATTGTTGATTGTGGTCTTATCAAGTCTGGTTCCCGTGACAATAGGTGTGACTCTGGATGCTGAAGGACCAGTTTCATTTCTTCTTCAAGAATTTTTATTGCCATGTGGCGTCCCCCTGTCTGCTGGCCTACAACACAATTACAAAGATGTTCATATTTGGGTTTGAGCATCCTGACGCCCAACCTCAAACACATGATCATTTAATCTTTGATAAAGTTGCAAAGAGTCCAAAATGGAGTAAGGAAAGTCTCTTCAACAAGTGGTGCTGGGAAAACTGGCACCGACATGTAAAAAAAAATGAATTTGGACCTGTGTCTAACACCATGCACAAAAAATCAGGTCAAAATGAATTAAAGATATCAATATCAGACTTGAATCTATAAAGTACATTGAAGAAAATATAGGAAAATCCCTCCACGACATTGAAAAATAGGAAAAACCCTCCACGATGCTGAAGCTAAGTTAAAGCATCACTAACAAAGCAATTAGAATAAAAGATAAACATATGGGACTACAAGAAACTAAAAAGGGAGGATTCTTTGTTGCTGGAAACAGCTGAACATAACATAGTCAGTATTGTTTTAGGAAACCCACTAGTCTTGCACAGAAACCTCCCAGCAACAAGTGTTTTATTATCTTTAAAAAATCCTGTATTCCTATATTGATTCCTCATTGCCTTAATAAAAAATTTTTTTTCTGCATGTGACAGATAGATGAACAGGAAGACAGTGATACAGTGAGTGTCAGATAGCAACACTTGTCAGTTTTAGAATTTCTCATTTCAGGCTTGTTTAAACAGCAAAAACTATACATGTAATCTTCCATCTGTTTAGAACATTACCTTGATCCAATCATCACCACTACAGACAAAAAAACATGTAATCAATAATGTTTCCTTTGCATGTTTCAATGCCTGTTTCCTTTGCATGTGATAACTTCTTATTCTGTCTTGTGATTGTCGTAAATTTGTGCTTTCACCCATTCGTCAAAAGCTTCAAAGAAATCCCTGAATTACTCCCTTATATCTACAATGCCTGAAGTGATACTGATGCAGTAGGAGCTAAGGTAGAGAGCGTCAGGTCACAGGTAGCCAATCAGAATGTAGAAGGCGATAGGGGTGGGATTTGGCAGTGGATAAAAGGGCCCCCAGGGTCTCCCTTGCTCTCTCTCTCTCTCTCTCTCTCTCTCTCTCTCTCTCTCTCTCTCTTTTCTCTCTCGTCAGCCAGCTCTCTTGCTGGCTCCCTTCTCTCCCTTTCCCAATCAGGTAGGGCAGCATGCTCAGACACAGGGCTCACTACAAGTGGGCCACACTAGGCCAACAAGGACAGGTACAGGGCAGGGTGAGCTAGAAAGTCCAAGTTATCTCAGATAACAGTCAGGACACGGATGCCCAGTAGTAGCAGATACGGGGGACAGGGATCTTGCCCGTGTGCATGTGGTCGCAGAAGGCTGGGAGAGCATCTGCAGGACAGAAGAGCAGCACAGGGACAGGAACCTGGTCACTGTACACGGGAGGGCAATAGACTGCATGGGACAGGACCAGGAAGTCATTCAAAGGTGACAGAGAGGCCTAGGGACCTGGAATCTGGGGAGGGACCTGGAATCAACTGTACAATACACTAACTTTCATTCTTCTGAATTTTATATGCAAACCTTTCAACAATTCTCAAGAACCCAGCAGCACATGAAAATCCACTTTTACATTAACAATACCTGTATCATAGTAGCTGCCAAATAAGTAAGGGTCCCATTGCAGGATATGGATGGAGCCAGGACAAGTCTTGAGTAAGCTACCCTGGCCTCAATATGGTTGGACTATGTCATAAGTAGCATAATAAAGAGCAAGGTAATGGAACAAACTCTTTCCTGACCCAAAGATAATCAATTGATTTCAAACTGGTTAGGATTAGGATAAAAATTGACCTGAGGACTGTAGTCTGGAATACATAGTGAGATATAGGAAATGCCACTCTTTATAAATATCTGTATCTCTTACTGCATTCATACAAAATGGCTAGAAATATTAAGATGATTCTTTGGCAGCTGAGGAAAAGAGAAAACAACAGGCCAGTATTCTGCCTCTGTCTTGTGTTGGAGGACAGGTTTAGCTAACCTGGGAGCTTTGTTGTTTTGCTCACTCCCAGTTTAATCTATTTAAACCAAGGTTCATTCTAATGAGACCTCTCTTCTATGTAAACACTGCTAGAGGGTGTGGCAGTTACAGAAGTCACCTTGATTGAATAACTTCTGACTTATCATCTACTAAGACTTCTATGTTTTCTAGATTAGGCACAGCTCCTCTTTATACCCACTGCACCCAGCGTGGGACAGTTAGAATTTACCAGGAAACTACCACCCTGGCTACGTTGAGACTATAGGAAGGCTATAGGAAGGATCATACTAGTTTGCTCTAAGCAGGCGAGTGTGGCCCTTTCAGTACACGAGAACAAGATAGATACTCAGAATCACCCTGGTGCAGATAATAATAAGAAGGACCTTGTGGGTACCATCTAGATTACATGAAGCTCATGAAGTTAAGATGTATTACTTTATACCAGCCCTCTCTCTCTCCAGTGTTTTACATAAGAGATAATCTTGGTAGAAAGGATTAGTCCTTGGCATAATCTTTGTTTATACCTGCAATAGGGTGTGGCACTACACTCTGTTTAGAGTTCTTTGTTGACATGACCCTCCCGTCATGGTGTATATAAGGAGACTGACTAGAGGCCCCTTCACTTTGGGCCTTTTAGCTTTCGGCTTTTGGCTCCCTATGGCTTTTGGCTTTTGGCATTTTGCTCCTTCTTCTGGGTAGGACTCAGCTCTGGTGAGATCCCTCTCTCTTTGGTGGGAGACTTAGGTTCTTTTGTATGGTCTAAGTTCGGACCAGAGCTAGAGTTTGTTCATTATATTGGAGTGCTGTGGAAGAGCTTTGGTACTATTAAAAGCCTTTTTTTGGAACTGCACCGGACTCATGAGTTTTCATCTGTTCTCCTGGTGTCCTCGGAGGTAGAAGAGAACCTCTGTCTTGACACTGTTGGGGACCCCAGCAGCATCCCGGACAGTCTTGGACAGGTCTATAGCCCCAGGGGAGGATTCTTTCTTTGGGGAGAGGTTCCCTAGTAGAATGCCAGGAAAGGAGGGTTCTTTTTACATCTTCTCCTTGCTTCAGGATCAAAGTCCATCATGTCTTGCAACTCCCAACCCCCCAACCTTTTGGGGGTGTTAACTAACAGACTTGGAAGGGAGATATATATAGGAAAGCAGAGGAGGAATAAAAGGGACTACCTAGGAGCCTGTGGTCTTGTTCCTTTGTTCATCAGTGAGGAGTGGGGAATGATTGTCATCACTGAATGTGCCAGGGGACCATGCTGAACTCCAGTATCTGTTGGGAATCCCACTGAGCCCCAACAATCCTCATGATTAAGGATTATGGGAAGGTCATCTGCTTCAGAACTATGGAAAACGGTATGGAGACCTCTTGTATCTCAGTCTGTGGAATATAGAAAGACAAATCCAATGAAAAGATAGTAACAAACAATAAAGCTCACCACTTTGATTTTAAAATTGATAACCAATCAGTGGGTAAGGGTGAGGGAAATGAAGATTTTATTAAAGGTGACATCAGACAGTTCATGGAAGGACAGGAGAACTTAGGAGGTGGGAGCATCAATAATTTGTATACCTATACTATATTTTTAACACTATTGTAACCATATTACTTAAACCATAATTTAAAAACAGTAGGAAACTGAGAATAGAATTTCCATATGACTCAGAAATCTTACTTTTTGACATCTGCTTTAGAACACAAAAAGTTCCTAAAGAATTAAGCACAATAGCTAGGATACAGAAACAACCCAAATGTCTAAAGACATTTGGAATAGATAAAGATTGGAGATAAATGGATAAAGAATAGATAAAGAATAGATAAGAATAAAGATTTGAGTATGTTACTACACAGATGTAAGAAAAACAAAATTCTGCTATCTGCTGCAACTTGATGGAAGTAGAAGGCATCAGGTGAAATAAGTCAGATAAAGAAGAGTAAATACCAGATGTGCTCTTGCAAAAGAATAGGCAGCTTCTAGAGAGGAAAAATTCTTTGCTATTGAGGGCAAATTTAAATTTACTAAGAAAAGTGTGTGTGTGTGTGTGTGTGTGTGTGTGTGTGTGTGTGTGTGTCTGTATGTGTTGGGGAGTTGTAGTAGGAAGGGGAGGAAGAAAAAGGCAGACAAGGTGGCATATGGAGAGAGATAGAGGCAATTTGTTGATAGTGGTGAAGATACAGTAACTTTGTTCATCAAAATCATGAAAGTTAACACTTTGCAGGGCCTGGGGGGCCACACCCGGCAGTGCTCATAGCTTGTTTCTAGTCAGGCCTGTAATGAAAATATGGGTTGTTGGTGATTGAACATATGTCCATATGTTGTCAGTATGCAAGGCAAGCACCCTACCCAATGTACTCTTTCCAGCCAAATGTTTACAGCATTTTAATCATGTTACTTAAACTATAACCTAAAAAGAAAAAATGAAAAGGTTACCTTTGCAAAGGTATTACCTCTATATTATGTATGTTTTGAGCTCTATTTTCTAGGAATCTCAGAGTTTTATATTCAATATTTCTAAGGTGAGAAAAATCATGCAATCTGGCAAACAGCATTTCTTAGCTTGGAAATTAATGCATAATTGTAGATTTCACACTTCAGCATTATTCAATCTTAATCTTCAGTGAACTTATAAAATGGTGTTTTCATCAGGATGGGTTCCTGTATTGTTATATGATTTCCCAGTTATAATTGGATTCCTAGGGCACCACAGGAGTCCTAATTGCAAATACAGAACAATTTTAAATTCACCCATTCGTGTTGTCCATGCTGAAAATCTGAAAGGAGGCTGGAGGAAGAATTACTTCATCTCTGGGTGAACTCACATAGCTAATATGATGACATTACTTTTGCCCTCATAATTTCCAGAAGGCCTGTGTAACCCATGATGTGCTCAACCATCCCCCTTCTAAAGGTATTAGGAATAACATATTACAAACAAGTTTAATGGAACTGTCATAGAGTCTTAACAAATGAATTAAGTTTACAAGGAAAAAATGAGAATTCACACATCTATTAATTGTGATACTGTCCCTGTGTCCTCTTAGTCCAAGCTTCAACAGAATTTCAGCATTTGTTTCATGAAACAGTCAACTGAGAAATTTTCAAGGAGCATGAATATTTCAATTTAATCTGTTTAACCTGTATGTTGGTGTTGTTAAGACATCCATTTTACCATTAAGCCACATCCGTGACCCTTCTAATTTGCTTTCTTTATAATTAGTTTCTATGGATCAGAGTTTTTTGGCCTCTTTATTGTATGTTATTTACCTTATTTTATACTGGCATTGATGATATGCATCATAAATATCTTTGTTATTTCTAATAAATCATTTAAAGGATTAAATGATTTTGAAGGGATATTACTTCCTATAATATGTTATCACAGCCTGGCTCATCTAGACCCACCCTGCAGCAGTCTTTTTCAAGTCTGGCCCAGGTATGCTGATCCAGAGACTCACAGACATGGGGCAGATCTGCTACTGGCTCTCCCTGTGCCCAGCCACTTAAGTGGCACCCGGGAGGAATGGCGGGTTCTAGCCTTGGTCCACCACCCCAGCAGAGCCTCACAAGAAGTCAGACAAGCCTCCCACTCCATGAGGGCCACCATTTTCCACATCCAGACTTTCCTCTCGTCTGAACTCCATGCAGCAGAAGAGCCTATCACAGTCCTGTCGCATGGCGCAAGCGGCGGCATGGTTCATCAATAAATGCTGGAAATCAGAGGTGACTACAAGAGTATGCCCCCACACTGCAGAGCCTAGCAAGCTACCCATGTCATATTTGATATGTCAAATACCAGTAACAATTATATACCTCATTCCCATGACCTGCTGGAATAGTTTGAGGCTCTTTATGTTCCAGGAGCAAGCAGATGCCCTTGAGCTCTACTAGCATGAGACAGGACATATAGAGATTCTACTGGTGCCCGCTCAAGCAAATCAATGATGAATGGGAAGACAGTGATACAGTGAATATGTTAAGGAAATAGTATACTTTTTCTCTGTATGTTAGTTAATATTACTAGCTTTAATATTATTTTATTTTTCTTTTACTAGTAAATATTTGTTTCCCAACATTTTAGTCTTTTACACCAAGAAATAATATTAAGGTGACCTTTCGCTTTTCTTAATGAATTTAACTACAGTTTTTTGTGGTTTCTGGCAATATATTTGACTACTGATAAAGAATGTACAGATACATTTCTGTGATAGTTGTTAAGACTTTGTGGAAAATCTTTTAATTTTATTTTAATAAATAATTTTAGTAAATTAAAAAGTCACTGCTGAATACAAAATAATACAACTTATTTTGTCTGTTTTGTGGTATCGTGCCTCTTTCATTTTTTAGACTAAAAAGAGGCATTCTTGGAAAGAGCAGGGAACTCTGACATGGCCTCACCCTAATTTGTCCATTTCTACAGTTTTCAGTATGAGTTTTCACTTCATCTGGTCTGCAGGTTGACAAGTTCTAAAACCTGTTAATCGGTTTATTATAAGCACCAGCATTTGAAAATCTTTTGCTTGTTTCTGTGCAATTATGCTACTGTTGATGTTTTTATTTATAAAATTAAAAAGTAATTTGACCATAAGTTTTGTGTCCTTCTTTCCTTCCATGTTTAAATAGACCAGATTGAAAATGAAAAATATAAATATCTTTTTTTCAAAATCAGATAGTTAAGGCTAGAGAATAGCACAGGAGTATGGCACTTTGCCTTGTATGCAGTTGGTTCTAGTTTGACCTCTGGCACCATATATGGCTTCTGAGCACCACAAGGAGAGATGCCTGAGCACAGTGACAGGAATGAGCACTAGCCAGAAAAGGTCACATGGCAATTTATGAAGGGTTGTAGTTAAAATACAGCATGCAGGCAGTGAGATACTCCAGGTGAGTTCTGAGCTAACTTTCTAAAATGGCCTATTGTGTTACTGCTCTGTATTGGTGAGCACTTACTAAACAGTTTACAGTAAAGCTGCAGAAGAGATAACGGTGTGACTTTCAGGAATTAGAGATGATGAAGATAAGAAAAGGAAGTAATGGGGAAACAGGGTTTGGGATCTTGATTATATTGATGATGCAGGAAAGTTGTTAGCTAGATATCCAAAACACAGACTCGGTAACACTGAAAGCATGAGACCTTACCTGAACTTGTATGCACTTGTGAAAGTGACAGGCAGGAAGGTGTGGAAATGGATATGAGTATGAGAACACTAATGGAGGGAAATTGACACTGGTGGTGAGATTGGTATTGAAATATTAGATGAAAATTTAAAAATTCAACTATTAATAACATTATAAATCGTTATTGTTTAATTAAATAAAAATTCTTTAAAAAGCACCTTAAGCTCAACAAAGATCAGTGATTTAAATGAATCACAGATATAACTTCATGAAAATTTAGTTCCAATGATAAAATATGGGCATTTTATCCCACTGTAGCTGTCACTGTATACATTAGGCATGGTACAGTAAATCAAAGCAAATAGGAAAAATCATTAGGTGGTACTAAGTTCTAAAATTAAAAAAAGTAGATAAAAAGGTCAATGAATGGTCCATGGATATTATTTTAAAGGGTCTGTGAATATTATTTTAAATAGATTGTTAGGAAGCTTGTTATAAAGCTGGCAATGGAACAGAGCTCTGAATAAATTTAGAAAACTCCAATATCTGAGAGATTCCAGAAAGCTGACACAAGTTGCTGAAAGTCTTCTGCACATATTATGGATTGTACCTACTGTCAGCTTCTGGAGCAAGGCTGTTATCCATTCCTGTCAGGGTAAGGAAGGAGAATAAAAATTAGTCAGCAGGGGTGCTAGCCCAGCAGGTAGGGCATTTGCCTTGTGCGCAGCCGGCCTATGCCGGCCGGGGTTCGATCCCCCAGCATCCCATATGGTCCCTTAAGCACCGCCAGGAGTAATTCCTGAGTGCAGAGCCAGGAGTAAACCCTTAGAGTCGCCAGGTGTGACCCAAAAGCAAAAAAAAAAAAAAAAAAAAAATCAGCCAGCAAATGATTCCTGTTCTCTCTGACCTGTGTTCAAGATGGTGATACCTTCTTATCCCAGTTTCTCAATGTTAACACTGATATACTTTTACTCATAGACACAATCCTTGTAACATTCTAAAATACCGCTAAAACGGGCCTGAGAGATCATACAGCAGATAGAGATTTTGCTTTGTACATGGTTGACTCAGCTTGGACCCCAGAATCCTATATGGTCCCCAGAGTATACTAGGATTGATTCCTGAGTGCAGAACCAGGAGTAAGATTTGAGCATTGCAGAGTGTGTGACCCCCAAAACAAGACAAAACATATAAGGGACTTCATGTTAAACCCTTCAAAAAGTGGACTAATCCCTTTCATGAGAACTTTTCCCTCAAAAACTTGTTAGACTATTTTTGAGATTTGAATAAGAGTTGCATTGAACTTTTTTTTTTTTAATATTTTATTACACCGCCATGTGATATACAGTTACAAAGATGTTCATGTTTGGGTTTCCGTCATACAGTGTTCCAGCACCCATCCCTCCACCAGTGCCCATTTCCCAAAACCAATGTCCCCACTTCCCTCCCCCCTCCCCTAGCCTGCCTCTATGGCAAGTTCTTTATCTCTTCTCTCTCTTTCTCTCTTCTCTTACACATTGTGGATTGCAATACATACATTTAGAGATCATCATGTATATCTTTTTTCCTATATTCAATGCTCAGTTCTAGGCTGGTATTATCACTTTTGACAAATATTAGCACACTGTTCCCTTCTCTGTCTTACCTAACCACTAATTCCCACATGTTTGTGGTAGATTCCACCTTTTTTTTTTTAATTGAAAGATGCTCATGTAGAGTTTTGGTTCTACAGTGTTCCAACACGCACCCTCTGCCCAAACCCATCTCCCATCACCAATGTCCCAACCTCCCTCCCCCTCCCGCACCTCAACCATTTGGCGGGTTCTGATGTCATTTCTTTCCTCTTTATATCTCCCTCCCAACAAACTTTCCTGCTCTTCGTGGAATGCAGTGCATTAAAAGACATTACTGTTTCACTATTTTAGTGGATTGCGCGCCGCTTGCCGTACTCTGGCTCGAACTGGCTTTGCTCATTGAACTTTTACTTCAAACTGGGGAAAGCCTGTCTTTACAGGGTATGATTTCATATTCTTTATAAATATGATATATATATATATCTGTATTTAGATCTTCATAATTAATTGTCTCTTACAACTCTGTATATTTTGTTTTCCAATAGAGATTTTTAATGTGTTATTAGATTTGTTTTTAGACTTTTAGTATCTTAGGGATTTTTCAATATGTGACAGCTTTTAATTTTGTTTCCAGTGATTTGAGACATTTGCATTATCTATACCCAACTGTGTGATGCCAAACATGTTACTTTTCCAATTTTATCTCTATACAAAAATTTTGAATGTTTTATATGATGGATATTATTATATGTTAAATTATTTTTTATGCTTTATTGTCTATTTTATATATTTCACTGCACAGAATTTTATCTAAATAAGATACTGAATAGGAGCTGGAACACTGTGTGACTAAAGCCCCCAAACATGAACAACTTTGTAATTGTATATCTCATAGTGGTATAATAAAATATTAATTAAAAAAGATACTGGATAGGAGAGAGACTTGTGACAACTTTGTTATGTTTGTGGCTTTAATTTTTCTTTTTCATTGTTTAGTGAAACACTTGGAGATTTTTTAATAACAAGTCCTATCATGTAAATGATATATTTTTAAATTATCTTTTAACATTATTTTATCATGAACTTATATGAACTTTATCAAATTCTTTTTCAGATCTATAAAAACCATCATATGTTATTATTAAAAAGGTAAGACACTTGTAACATAAACAGCCAACAAAGAATTTGTGTTCAACAGAATATCATAAATTTTCCCAAAGCCTGAGTAATAACTACACAAAAGAAATGACATAATTTGTCAAATGGCTTTGTAGAAAACACTGATGACAACATAATTAAAAGAACTTCACCTCTCTTCTCTTAACATTTAGTTTTGTTCATGGCACACATTTTCTAAGATTAATAGCAATTGTTTTAGGTAATCTGATTGGACATGACATAATTTAATACACTAAAATATAAACACAGGGGGGCAGAGTGATAGTCCAGCTGGGAGGGCATTTCCCTTGCATACAGCCAACCCAGGTTCGATCCCAGCATCCCATATGGTCCCCTAACCACCGCCAGGAGTAATTTCTGAGTGCAGAGTCACATTAAACCCTGAGCATTGCTGGGTGTGACCCAAAAAATAAAAAAAAAAATAAATAAAATATAAACACACATGTCCTTGAGTGCTCCAAGAACATTTTGTTTTCTTCAACAAAAGCTTCTCTCATGGCCTGAAACCAATCCTACATGGACCCAGGAGTGCTGGGAACCAAGAGGTCTACACTCAGTTTTGCTCTGGGCTTCTTTGACTGCCTTCAGTCACTAAGGAGTGAAATGCTCAGTGCTTTCATTAGAACCATTGTAGCCATTCACCAGGGTACCCTTGCACTGACGAACACACCTTCATTCATATCTCCAGCATGTGCTCTAACCCTTTCAGTTATAATCCCTGACCTTTCAGTCCTGTTTGTATCTCCTTAAACATATTTTAAGCCATTTGATATATTCTTGTACACTACATTTTAGTTCATATAAAATATAGTAAAAATAAAATCATCTTATTACCTTTGAAAGGATGACATCAGAGATAGAATGTAGAAAGCAAACTTCCAAAAGCATGTATTGATAAAATAATTTTTTTCCTGCAGCTAAGGACATCTCCTTTTGCCATAAGGACATTAACCAATGCCACCAAAGTTCCCAAGTCAACCTGATTTGTAAATAACTTGGAGTTGGAAATCTGGTCATTAGTGCCTTTTTTTGAGCATTTGTTGGACATTGACGATGATTTCAGCCTAAATAATGGGCAGTTCAATGCCTTATGGTGAGACTGGTACAAAATGCTTCTGGGCTTCAAGGATTGACCAGCTGGTATTTGCCCCTCACTGTGATGCGAGATGCCTGCTAGGCCATCATTTCATCCAAGCAGTGCTTTCATTAGAACCGCTGTAGCCATTCATTACACCACTGTGAAGTCAATCCCTGGAAAACAAGAGTGACTTAGTCACAGCTGGTTCTGCTGCAAAAATAAATACTGATCAGAGAAGCCTTCTCAGGCCTTTATGGACTCCATTTTAAATTAACTATTCCCCTCAAATAGAACATTTGCTGAGTTTTCAGAGAAATGGACTTTTTGTGGATGTTGACACATTCATTTACTTTTCTATTCATTCAATCTTACATCTGTATATAAAACAGTATTTATAATCAGCTCATACTAGTGTCGGTTGCAGGACTCCTAAGGGCCGCTGCATCTGCTCTGGACTGCCTCCCGCAAATCACTCCGTAGATAAGGGGATAGCCTAAATGTGGCAGTTTATCTGACCATGTATGCTGTACTAGCTCGTATAAATATTCTCCCCAAGCTACCACAATCATCGTGGGACTAGCTAGATCTTACCAGCATATTAGCCTGGCCACGTAGGACCCCTAAGTAATTAGACCAGAGAGAAATGCTGTTTGCTTCCAAACAAACAAGCATGGCTCCCCTGATATACTCAAAGGCAACTAAAATACAAAACTACAATGAAGTAGAAGAGACTTGTGAAGGCTTGGAGAAATATTTAACTGGCATTAGTATTAGTCTTTGGTACAGAGACATGCCATCTCAGAAATCCCCTTCTCTGCCCTATAAAGGCATTTCCAGGCAGATCCTGGCTCAAAACATTAGCATACTAAAGGGCCTAGGTGAGGTGCAGGGAGGGATTACCTAAGGGCATTTGATCCTCCCTGCTTTCCATAACAGTGGGAGGAAGGTCTGAGTTGCAGGGGTATAAAACTAGCCTGTTTCCTCTCTTGCACACTTCTCTTTGGGCTCTCTATTTGTGAGTGCTCACCCTTCTTGGAAGTCTTGTCTTCTCCTTTTACAAGGCCTTTACACGTGGTGGTCGCCATCTTGGCCTACACGTGGCTGGGGTTCTAGCCTGGAATCCTAAGCACCGGGCTTTTCCTTTTGCTGATTTGTATGCCTGAACCTGTGATAAGTAAAGCCTTTTAAAACTGCATCGGATTCCTGAGTTTTCATCCATTCCTTGCTGGCTTCAGAGGTAGAAGGTAACTTCGCTTCCCGGCACTGTCGGGGACCCAGGCGGAGCTCCCGACATCTGGCGTCCCTGGGTGGCCCTGGGAGGCACATCGCTCTGGCCTAATTATCATCGGACAGAGATCATCTGCCTCCGAACCGTGAGTAAAATGATGGATATCTCATGGTATAGATACATTGTATCTTTTATTGGCTCAGAACCATACATAGCACAGTCTATAAAGTTCCTTTCTGAGAACTACTCTATCTTTTCACAAATCATCTGGGTCCTTGCGATTTTTAAACTGTACCTTTGTGTAAGGACAATGTTTAATAGAGAGAGGGGAAGAAAGTAATAGATTGAATGCAATCTTAAGGGACGAGGTTTAGTCAGCGATTAAAGAAATAAGTGAGGATCATAAAACTACAGGTAGACTGGTCTTAAAGCTTGAGGACAGAATTATTAAACAGAGTTTAAAATTTGAAAAGAAATTAAAAGAACAGGAAAGTAAAATTATTAAACAGAATTTAAAATTTGAGGAAAAAATTAGAACAGGATTTAAAATTCAAAGAAAAATTAGAATAACAGGAAAGTAAAATTATTAAACTGGATTTAAAATTTAAAGTAAAGTTTGAAGAGCAGAAGAAGGATATCAGTAAGATCAGCACTATCTTAGAGGGAGAAATTGACAAACAGAGGGTTAGAATAGATGGACAGAAAGACGAGGTTTGGAAGTTAGACATAAGATTGAAAGAACAAAAGGAAGAAACATATAGGAAACTTGGAAACTTAAACCAAGAAATGGATGTGTTATGCAGGGAGATTTCTGATTTCATAACTTATCAATCAGGACCTAGCACATACCCAATACTGAGGCGTGAACCAACTAAAAGCCATTCACAAACACGCCCCAAGGCTGTAGACTTGAAAAAGGTGTATACATTCCCAGGGAAAAAATCTAAAAAGAATTCTAATGTGGCTGATAACTTAGAGGAGGAACAGGGAAACCCAGAGGAGGCAAATTCTCAAGCTGAAAATCTCCCCAGAGTTAATACCCTCAAAGGGGGAAGATGGTCCTCTGGCAGATACTACAAGCTCTGATGAGGAAGAACGGGAGGAACAGGTTAGCTCGTGCAGGCCCCAAGAGCCTTGCAGTTCATGTGGTTGTCAATCTAATAATAATCAAAGAGCAAAGCACAGCAATCTTTCTCATGACCAAGTAAAACCAATTCATGAAGACTTAAAAATTGAGTCAATAACCCCGTTTAGAAAGGCTTGCGACAAGTTTGGAATATCAAGTCCTTATTCTTTAAAATATTTAGCTGATTGGAGCCAAGATAATCAGTGGGTATCTTCAGACTTTGAAATGGTAGCCCATACTTGTCTGAACCAATCACAGTTCATGCAATGGCAAATGTGGTATACAGATGGGGTTAACATGAATATTGACACTTTAAGATACAGAATCTGGCCATAATATAACTTTTGCCATGCTGAAAGGTGAAGATGAATGGCAAAAAGAAAAAAACAAGCGACATTACCTGAACCTGTTTTAAAATTTGTTCGGGAGACAGCATTAAAAGCGTGGGAAAAAGAAGGTTCTGACCCAGAATTTCTAGGTAGCTATACAAAAATTTACCAGGGTCCTAATGAACCATACATTGATTTTGTTGGGAGATTAAGTGAAATAATCCAAAGACAGGTTCAAGACCCAACCACTCAACAAATCCTAAAACGAACCTTAGCATATGAGAATGCTAATCAAAATTGTCGAGCAATACTATATAGTATTAAGGAAAAGGAAGACCTCATGGGATATCTAAAGGCCTGTAGAACCCAAATAAACAGAATCAGAAATAAAAAGGGTGACATCACAACAGAAACCACAGAAATCCAAAAGATCATCAGAGATTACTTTGAGAGCCTGTATGCTGTGAAACATGAGAATCTAGAAGAAATGGATGAATTCCTGAAGTCCTATAACCTCCCACGGCTGAAACAAGAAGACCTCCAATACCTGAATAAACCCATCACCATCGAGGAAATAGAAACAGTAATTAAAAGTCTGCCCAAACACAAAAGCCCAGGTCCAGACGGATTCCCTAGTGAACTCTACCAAACCTTTAAGGAGGACCTACTGCCAGTCCTTTTCAAGCTCTTCCAGGAAATAGAAGAAACAGAAACACTCCCAAACAGCTTCTACGAGGCACATATCACCCTGATACCCAAAGCAGGGAGAGACAACACAAAGAAAGAAAACTACAGACCAATCTCCCTGATGAACACGGATGCTAAGATCTTCAACAAAATACTAGCCAACAGAATCCAAAGACTCATCAAGAAGATTATACATCATGACCAAGTAGGATTCATCCCGGGAATGCAAGGATGGTTCAACATTCGCAAGTCAATCAACATAATACATCATATCAATAAAAGAAAAAATAAAAACCATATGATCCTTTCAATAGACGCAGAAAAAGCATTTGACAAGATCCAGCACCCGCTCATGATTAAAACCCTCCAGAAAATGGGAATTGAAGGGACTTTCCTCAAGATAGTTACAGCCATCTACCAAAAGCCCACAGAAAGCATCATTCTAAGTGGGGAAAAGTTGAAAGCCTTCCCCTGAGATCAGGGACAAGACAAGGTTGCCCCCTCTCACCTCTTTTATTCAATATAGTACTGGAAGTACTTGCCATAGCAATCAGAGAAGAAAAGGACATCAAGGGCATCCAAATAGGCAAGGTAGAAGTCAAGCTATCATTATTTGCAGATGACATGATATTATGCCTAGAGAACCCTAAACTCTCTACCAAAAAACTCCTAGAAACAATAGACGTATATAGTAGAGTGGCAGGATACAAAATCAACACCCAAAAGTCAGTGGCTTTCCTATATACAAATAACGAAAGAGAAGAAAAGGATATTAAGGAAACTATTCCATTCACAATTGTGCCACAGAAAATCAAATACCTAGGAATCAACTTACCCAAGTATGTAAAGGACCTGTACAAAGAAAACTACAAGACACTGCTCCAAGAGATAAAAGAGGACACAAGGAAATGGAAACACGTTCCCTGTTCATGGATGGGGAGAATCAACATTGTCAAAATGGTAATACTCCCTAGAGCTCTGTACAGATTCAATGCAGTCCCTATGAGGATACCGATGACATTCTTCAAAGAAATTGACCAAACACTCCTGAAATTTGTATGGAACAATAAACCTCCAAGGATAGCTAAAGCAATCCTTGGGAAAAAAGAAGATGGGAGGCATCACCTTTCCCAACTTCAAACTGTACTACAAGGCAATAGTAATTAAAACAGCATGGTATTGGAATAAAAACAGACCTGTGGACCTATGGAATAGAATTGAGTATCCTGACACCCAACCTCAAACACATGATCATTTAATCTTTGATAAAGGTGAAATGAGTCTAAAATGGAGTAAGGAAAGCCTCTTCAACAAGTGGTGTTGGGAAAACTGGGCAGCAACATGTAAAAAAATGAATTTGGACCTGTGTCTAACACCATGCACAAAAATCAGATCAAAATGGATTAAAGATCTCAATATCAGACTTGAATCCATAAAGTACATTGAAGAAAATATAGGAAAAACCCTCCACGACATTGAAGCTAAAGGCATCTTCAAAGGTGAAACATCACTAACAAAGCAACTAGAAGAAAAGATAAACATATGGGACTACATGAAACTAAAAAGCTTCTGCACCTCAAAAGAAACAGTGACTAACTAAGATACAAAAGCAGTCCACAGAATGGGAAAGAATATTCACCCAATACCCATCTGATAAGGGGTTAATATCCAGGATATATCAGGCACTGGTAAAACTTTACAAGAAGAAAACAAACAACCCCATCAAAAAATGGGGAGAAGAAATGAACAGAAACTTCAGCAAGGAAGAAATTCGAATGGCAAAAAAACATATGAAAAAAATGCTCATCATCACTAATCATCAGAGAGATGCAAATCAAAACAACAATAAGATACCACTTTATACCACATAGACTGGCACATATTCAAAAGAGCAAGAACAATAAGTGCTGGCGTGGATGTGGGGAAAAGGGGACACTCATCCATTGTTGGTGGGAATGCCGGCTGGTACAGCCTTTCTGGAAAACAATATGGACTTTCCTCCAAAGACTAGAAATCGAACTCCCATTTGACCCAGCCATACCACTCCTGGGGATCTACTCTGGGAAACCAAAAATATGCAGCGGAAACACCATCCCTACTTTTATGTACATAGCAGTATTATTCACAATAGCCAGAATCTGGAAGCAACCAGAGTGCCCGAAAATCGATGACTGGATAAAGAAGCTTTGGTACATCTACACAATGGAATACTGTGCAGCTGTTAGGAAAAATGAAGTTATAAAATTTGCCTATAAATGGATGGACATGGAGAAGATTATGTTGAGCGAAATGAGCCAGAAGGAGAGAGACAGATACAGAATGACTGCATTTATTTGCATGGCATAAATATATATGTACATATTATGATACCAATATCCAAGGTCAAGTGAAGCATATATCGGGAGGTCTTGTCAAAGGTGGAAATTATCACAAACGTGTGGGAGTCAGAGTTTAGGAAAGACAGAAAATGGAACAGGGTGCTAATAATAGTCGAGGGTACTAATGCCAACCTAGAACTGAGCATGAAATAGAGGCAAAAGGATTCACATGACAACCTTTTAATGTATGTTCTGTAATCCATAGTCTAGAAGGGAAGGAAAAGAGAAAGAGAGAGAAAGGGAAAGACATAAAGAACCTGCCATGGAGTAGGGCTGGGGAAGGGGGGAGGGAACCGGGGATGTTGTTGGTGGGATATGGGCACTTGTGGAGGGACGGGTGCTGAAACACTGTATGACCAAAACCCAAACATGAACTTTTTAATTGTATATCTTTTTATTTGTATGGAGATGGGCACTGGTGGAGGGACGGGTGCTGAAACACTGTATGACCAAAACCCAAACATGAACTTTTTAATTGTATATCTTTTTTATTTGTACATCTCACGGTGGTATAATAAAATACTTTAAAAAAAATAAAGGCCTGTAGAAATGTCGGTTTGGCCTCCCATGGGACACAGAATGCTATAGAGGCTTATCCCATACAGCAGGAGGATCAGGAGAAGGGTGAAATGTCAAACAGCTTCAGGGGGAGAAACAATAACCTTCAAAGATAAACAACGATCCCAGAAACTATGCTAATAATCACAACTCCACCCCTAGGAGGACCCACCTGGACCATGCCCAAGGTGCAGAAAGGGAAAACATTGGGCCAGAGACTGTCGGTCTTGGAGGCGAAGTCAGCCTCAGGCTTCATCTGGACAGATAACCTGCTTTAGCTGTGGAAGGAAGGGGCACACCCATAGAGATTGCTCATCTTCTAGAATGATCAATAAAGGGCAACATCCTAATAATCCCTTTATGGGAAATGTTACATGGACCCCCTCCCAGGTTCCACAAGCTCTGCAGGCTCAAATAACATCTACGCCTCCCCAAATGCAGGAAACTGGGTGGGGGGCCAGCCCCAGGCCCAGCTGAATCCAGGGGCACTCTCATTCATTCCACCTGCCCAGTATCCTCCGAATCAGAATCCACAGAATTACAGTCAATAAATATTCTCTGGCCTACCCCATCAGGCAATAGCAGTCCTAGACATCTCTGCCCTAAGACTGTCACAATATACCCAAGTCAAGATCCTTACATGCTAAAAACAGGGATAAAAGGACCTGCTCCCCAGGTAGTATGGGTTTAATTCAGGGGAGCGATTGGCTGAAATTTAAGGGAATTAAGGTGCATTTCGGACTTCTGGATCCTGAATCTCATGGAGAGATAATACTGTCAATATCTGTGCCAACTAAATGGACTTGTAAAAAGGGGGAACCACTTGCTAAACTACTATTATTTTTTGAGGATCCATCTAGTCAGTCTGAACACCCTATAACTGGTGGCTTAAACAGTACCAACCCTTCTGCCAACTTCATTGTTGGTTATACAGCCACACAGAACCAAGCCCACCAGCCACCTGCTAACTATCTAGTTAGGTACACTACCAAAATTTTGCAGGCCAAGCCGCGGTTATACCTATCGAAATTTATAAAAGGAAATTCAAAGGCATGTTGGATACAGGGGGCAGACATATCCATAATCTCCACCAAGTATTGGCCCTCTAACTGGGCCCTAAAGATACTGTCCCATAGCCTGGGCAGGGTAGGCAATATCTCCTCTCTCTTCTCTCGACAGAGTGTGAGGTGGCTGCCGTGTATTGGCCCTGAAGGGAATGTAGCCATGGTCCAGCCTTATATAGCCCCTATGCCTTTTAAATTATGGGGTCGAGCCATGCTGGAGCAGTGGGGGGCAGTAATTCACATACATCGTCCAATTCCCCATCGGGCACCTGTTCCAGCTCTCCATAATAAGCCTAACACAGGGAGTAACCCTTTTTTAATTGGGGCCGCTGTAGTTAAGTGCCCACCACCTATCCGTATTCAGTGGAAGTCTGACAAACCTATATGGACACCACAGTGGCCCCTCAATACCAAAAATTAGAGGCACTAACAAATCTAGTGGAAGAACAGCTGAAATTAGGACATATTGAAGAAACGTTTTCAGAATGGAATTCTCCTGTTTTTGTGATACAGAAAAAATCAGGCAAATGGCGTTTGCTGATTGACTTAAGGAATGTAAATTCTACTATGGTCCCCATGGGAGCCCTGCAACCTGGGCTCCCCTCTCCAGCAGCTATTCCTAAAGATTGGCCGCTAATTATCATAGATTTAAAAGACCGCTTTTACAGCATACCTATCCACCCAGATGATCGGAAAAGGTTTGCATTTTTAGTCCCTTCCATTAATCATAAAGGTCCTTTACGTAGGTTTTAATGGACAGTATTGCCCAAGGGATGACTAATTCACCTACGATGTGTCAACACTTTGTTGATGAGGTTTTGCGACCCATTCGTGCTAAATTTCCTGGTGCATACATCATCCACTACATGGATGATATCCTGCTAGCTTGTGATAATTCCAGAGATCTCCAGAATTTATATAATGATGTAATGACAGTTTTACCAGAGGCTGGCTTACAAGTAGCTCGGAGAAAATCCAGATGCAGCCTCCATATGAATATTTGGGCTATGCTCTTGACCGCACTACAGTGCATCCTCAAAAAATTGCCATTAGTCAAAAAAAGCTCAAAACCTTGAATGATTTTCAAAAACTGCTGGGAGATATCAACTGTGTGCGCCCTCCCTTGGTATTCCTAACTGTGAGCTCAGTAACTTGTTCCACACCCTTGAAGGTGATCCTGCTTTAAATAGCCCAAGGCAGCTAACTCCTAAAGCTCAGAAGGAATTAGACTCTTTCATGGATCGGCTTCAAAAATCTTACCTCTCCAAATTTAATCCCGGAGAAAATGTATGGTTATTGGTCTTCAACACTCCCGAGTCTCCAACTGCTGCTATGGCCCAATTATCTGGACCATTAGAATGGGTTTACTTACGTAACAAGCAGAATTGTACTGCTACACCTTACCTTGAGATGATAGCTAACCTTATAATTAAGGGGAAGATCAAGAACCCAAGTATTACTTGGACATGATCCCCATGTAATTGTACTACCTGACCCTAAAAAAGAAATTGAAGCTGTTTTACCACTCAGTGAAATCCTTCAGAGAGCTTTAGCAGATTTTTCAGGAGAAATATCTTATCATTACCCAGCTGGAAAAACCTGGGAATTCCTGAAAAGGACACCTTTTGTAATTTCCACTATTGTCCACTCCTCTCCCATTCCTGATGCTCCAGTGTATTATATTGATGGCTCCTCATCAGGAAGGGGTGGAATTACAGGTCCTTCGTTGAACACTACTGTGCATACAAAGTATAAATCTGCCCAACAAGTGGAACTCGCCACCCTGATACATTTACTATCCCACGTATCTGGCCCATGTAATGTGGTGAATCCTGCATATGTAGTTGGTTTATTTCCTGGAATTGTTACTGCTTCTTTAAATGCCCATAATCCTATAATTCAGGAGCTACTCCATAAACTACAAGATCTCCTCCGAAAAAGAACATTCCCTATATACATCTCCCACATCCGTTCTCACAGTCGACTCCCCAGGCCGATGGTTCAAAAATGAAGCAGCAGATCTCTTGGCAGCACCAGTATTTAAATCAGGTGAGGAAGAGCACCAGACTCTGCATACAAATGCTCGCCGCCTTCATGTACACCATGGCATCCCATGGAGACAAGCTAGACAAATTGTCCGCAACTGTCCTGTCTGTGCTCCTTTACATTGTACATCTCATGTAGCAGGAGCAAATCCTCGAGGTCTACAGACAAATCAATTGTGGCAGATGGATATAACTTATTTCCCAACAAACTTTTCCTTCATGTGGTCATTGATACATATTCTCGGTTCATATGGCCTGTTCCTATGACTTCTGAAAGAGCTAAATCTGTTTGTTCATTTTTACTCCAGTGCTTCTCCGTCATGGGTATTCCCCATACCATAAAAACAGATAATGGTCCTGCTTACACCAGCAAAACCTTCAAATCCTTTTGCGAGGAATGGCAGATCAAACATATTACAGGAATTCCATATAATCCACAAGGACAAGGAATTGTTGAGCGTGCCCACAGAACGCTTAAAACTCAGCTATTAAAGCAACGAAAAACAAGTATGCCTCCAATGGATTCTTTATCTTTAACATTATTCACCTTAAACTTCTTAAATATACCTCAAGGAGATCCCTATACCGCGGCTGAGCGTCACTTTCAAGAAGATATGCAAACTCAAAAAACAGTCAATTCACCTATCTGGGTGAAAATTGATGATAAATGGATTGCAGGTCACCTCCTCATTCGGGGAAGAGGCTATGCTTTCATTTCTACAGACGATAACCCTGCCAAGAAACTCTGGGTCCCTCTGCGACTTGTTAACACTAGAATTCTCCAAGAATCAGAAAACAACTAATTCTTTCAATATAAAGTCTTAAATTTTAAATTGCAAGTTGCTGTTTAAACTTCCTGGATTGGTTCATTTTAATAATGATCTTGTTTTGCAGTCTGTGATCATGGTTCATGTCTAATATCTTGCCTTACAGCCTAAATGTTTTCTTTCTTATAAAAAAAAGGGGTGGAAAAATGGGTGGACTCTGAGCATAGTGCTCAATGTCAATGTTTCAAGGGTTAATGTTAGAGTTTCCTTTTTTAATGTTTTGCTCACAGGTATTTGCAGAAAAAGAACTTGGCTGCTGCAGATTCCTTCTATGTTGCTCTAGGCTTTGGACTCTGATCACAGTACTCATTACAAAAATGTTTACTAAATCAATGAAAAATTGTTTTTCTAATGATTCTGTTCACAGGATAAGATATTGGAATGCAGTAAACTTGCGCTACAGTGCTCAATACTCTGAGACTCCTAAAACAGTGCTCACTAAAATTTAATAATTTGCAAAAATAATTTTTCCCAATGCTCTATTCACAGGAAAAGACACTTTCTCACCATCATTTGCCGGCTTTATATTCATGATGCGCTTGACTCCTTACCATTTATCACCCTAGATGGGTCACATATACAGCTGTAAGATATTGATCGATCAAATGTATGTGTGCATGTGTGTGCATGTGGTGGCCACCATTATGTTTGTGATTAATGTTGTGTCTATGTTATGTCTCAACTACTACCTTCTCAATTTCCTGACCACTACAAACCTCTATTACATTCATCAGCTCCACTGCTGATCCACTAGATTTATCAATTTTAAAATCATCAATTCTCATACTTATTTCCCTGCTCCACCCATGTTGGAGCTTCTTTATGTTCTTCTATCCATCCCAGACTTGGATCCCTGCAAAGCCTTAAAATCTCTACTTGTGATTAACCTCGAAAAGTGTTTTTGTCTCGCCTAAAATTAAGCTACTGGTACAGTTACCGGTGCCAGTGTCCACTTGCTGAAGAAGCCCTGCAAGACGCCCACACCGATGTTCTGGACACCTGTTCCAGCGCTCAAGACTCCTGTTCCAGAGTTCGCGTTATCACACCGATGTTCCGGACACCTGTTTCAGTGTTCAAGACTCCTGTTCCAGAGTTCGAGATATTTGTTCCAATGTTCCTGAGACTCGATCCATAGTTCCTGACAATTCAACGAGTTCCTGATCGCTGCTCTCCAGAGACTCATACTCATATGATCACCGCTATTGCTGTTCCAGAAGTAGCCCCACAGACTTTGTTCAAGACACCTGACTTTACATAAAATATAGCAAATTGACTCTCACAAATTATGGACAGTGCAAACTATAGTCCATTATAATCAGACAGCTAGAAACACTTTGTCTATGTCAGGCCCAGCCATAACTGGTGCTTTTAAAGCTTACTGGGTAAGGTGAGTGCTGAATCAATACAATTAAATAGTTTTCTTTTATGTTAAGAAAAATTTGGGTGAAGTAAAGTAAGGAGAGAGAATAATGAAGAAGTATCATGGTAGCGTCATTTAGGTGGTCATTCTTTGAACATGGAAAATTGACTGAGGAAATAATATAGAATTCCTGCCAGATTCAGAGTTTAGAGAAATAAGTTCTGAGTTAGATCATTTTTTGCTTTCCTAGAAATTAGCATTTATTATGAACCAATTGAAGTCAATTTTACAATCTTTAAATGTAGTTTGAGTGTCAGCTTCATAGGTCCTAAAAATATAAATTTATTATTGTTTCAAGGACCCCATAGAGAAGACATCCACCATTTTCAGGCACCCCAAATTCAAAGAAAGTTTATATTATGCTGCAAACTAGGTGGCTGAAGGCATTCATCCAAACAGCACATTGTGGAGTACAGAGTCATAGCTACTCAGCAACATTAGTTCCAGCCTTTCTAAAGTAAATAAAGCACAAGACAGTGAGAAGAGCTTTATTTCAAAATTAACTCGGACAGCTGCAGCCATGTTGACTGACACACAGCCCTGTTCTAACAATTCTGGACTAAACTTCCCAGGAGAAGCACAACAAAGAGGTAAATGTCACGGAATCACAAATCCCAGTAGCTGAAAAATTTGGAGTGCCCATCAGAATGTGACTGTGTGTATATGGGGGTGGCAGGGAGAGGAGACAGGGGATCCCCCAGACAGAACTTGGCTTCACCCCATCACTATAGAATGCCAAGGGCTCCACTCCACAATTTCATGAGTATTTCTGAAGATACGACAATCTGCTGATAATTTCAGGTACCCTGTGCCCAGCGTGAGAACTTTGGTGTTTGTTTGTTTTTTTTCAGAATCAGGATTTGGGGAGTGCCTGCCCCAAAACCTACATACTGTCGAAGCTCCAGAAGTCGTGATCATCACCCACAACCACCACTCTTTCAAGTCATTGACCCAAACCATAGATTCTGAAGTCTCCAGAGCTCTAAAGCATCTCCTAAAGAAACAAACAACTATATAAATTCTTAGCGTAGAACTTAACAATACTGCAATTAGATAAAATAATTTTCACATAAATTAATTTTTATGTATCTATTGATTTCAATATTGCAGTGTTGTTATCTAATCAATTTTAATTTTAGAATTGTATCAACAGTTGTGGCTTTTCCCTATATAAAAATAAACGAATTATTTTGTTGTTCTTGCAATTCTTAGATGACTCAGAGCAAATGTTGAATAAACATAGAGATTGGCTATTCCTAGAAGCCATTCTTCACAAATCTGCTTCATGCTTCTCATGGCTATTACCTAGGAAAGGATGAATAGACTGAGTTAATCCCAAAGTATTTTTATTTTTTTTATTTTAAATCGTTTATTATACAACCATGAGATATACAATCACAAAGATGTTCGTATTTGGGTTTCAGTCATACAGTGTTCCAGCACCCATCCCTCCACCAGTACATATTTCTCACCACCAATGTCCCCTGATTCCTTCCCCACAACCCCAACCTGCCTTTATGGCAGGCATTTTGCCCCCTCTCTCTTTCTCTCTCTCCCTCCCTTCTCTTACACATTATGGGTTTCAATAATTCAGGACTAGTTCTACGTTGGTATTATCATTTCCAAAAAATTGTTTGCACACTGTTGCCTTCTCTGTCTTACCTAACCTTTGACTACCCACACACTTGATGTAGATTGCACTCACTGACAAGACCTCCTGATCCATGATTTGCCTATCTTTGGATATTGGTATCATATTATGTTTTTCATATCCCACAAATAAATGCAATCATTCTAAATCTGTCCTTTTCCCTCTGGCTAATTTCACTCAGCATGATCCTCTCCATGTTCTTCCATTTATAGGCAAATTTCATCACTTCGTTTTTCCTAACAGCTGCATAGTATTCCGTTGTGCATATGTACCAAAGTTTCTTTATTCAAGTCATCAGTTCTTCGGTACTCTGGTTGTTTCCAGATTCTGGCTAATTTGAATAGTGCTGCTATGAAAATAATAGTGCAGATGCTGTCTCTGCTGTGTGTTTTTGGCTTTCCAGGGTATATCCCCAGGAGTGGTATGGCTGAGTTGAACGGGAGCTCAATTTCTAGTGTTTAGAGGAATGTCCATATTGTTTTCCAAAAAGGCTGTACCAGTCGACATTCCCACCAACAATGGATGAGAGTCCCTTTCTTCCCGCATTTGTTGTCTTTGTTCTTTTGAATATGTGCCAGTCTCTGTGGTGTTAGATGATATATCATTGTTGTATTGATTTGCTTCTCTCTGATGAATAATGATGAAGAACATTTTTTTCATGTGTTTTGGCCATTCAATTTCTTCCTTGTCGAAGTTTCTGTTCATTTATTCCCCCAATTTTTAATGGGGTTGACTGTTTTCTTCTTGTAAACTTCTACCAGTGCCTGATATATCCTGGATATTAACCCCAATTCAGATGGCTATTGGGTAAATATTCTTTCCCATTCTGTGAACTGTCTTTCTATCTTGGTCACTGTTTCTTTTGAGGTGCAGAAGCTTTTTAGTTTCACATAGTCCCATATGTTTATCTTTTCTTCTAGTTGCTTTGTTAATGGTGTTTCGTCTTTTGCAGATGCCTTTAGCTTCAATGTTGTGGAGGATATTTCCTATATTTCTTCAATGTAATTTATGCATTCAAGTTTGATATTGAGATCATTAATCCATTTTAATCTGACTTTTTGTGCATGGTGTTAGACAGAGGTCTAAGTTTATTTTTTACATGTAGCTGTACAATTTTCCCAACACCAGTTGTTGAAGAGGCTCTCCTTACTCCATTTTGTACTTTTTGCTCCTTTAGCAAAGATTAAGTGATCTTGTATTTGAGGATGTGTGTCAGGATACTCAACTCTAACCAGAGGTCCAAAAGTATGTTTTTATTCCAATACCATGCTGTTTTAATTACTGTCTCTTTGTGGTACAGTTTGAGGTAGGGAAAGCTGATGCCTCCCATCTACTTTTTCCCAAGGATTGCTTTAGCTATCCATGGGGGTTTGTTATTTCCTACAAATTTCATGAGTGTTCAATCAATTTCTTTGAAGAATGTCAAGGGTATCCTTATAGGAACCGTATTGAATCTGTATAAAGCTCTATGGCAGAGTCTGGCAAGCTATCCGAGTTGTATTTGATATACCAAAAAACCAGTAACAATTATGGGCCTCATTCCCATGACCTAAAGGAATGGTTTGGAGGCTCTTCCTGACCCTAAAGCAAGCAGATGTCCTTGGGCTACACTTGCTTGCTACAGGTGTATGGAAATGTTACTGGTGCCTGCTGGAGCAAATAGATGAACATCGCAAAGACAAGTGATACAAGTGAAAGCTCTAAGGAGTATTACCATTTTGACAATATTAATGCTCCTAATCCATGAGCAGGGAATGTGTCTCCATTTCCTTGTGTCCTCTTTTATTTCTTGAAGCAGAGTTTAGTAGCTTTTTTTTACAGGTTCTTTATATTCTTAAACTAATTCTTAGGTATTTGAATTTCTGTGGCACAATTCTGAATGGGATCATTTATTTAATATTCCTTTATTCTCTTTCATTATTAAAATATTCTGAAATTACCTTTTTTTTAAAAAATATCCTAATTGCAATACTTTAGGTTATTAATGATAAATGACTTTACAAACAAATAACAAGTAACTGTGGTACTTCAGATCTGATGATATCAGATTCTATAATAGCTCTAGTCCCTGAACTGAAAAACTTCAGGTCTTTACTTTACTCACTTATTTTTTTATCAGCACTTATGCCTCATGGATGATTCTCTTAATAATTACTCATTGAACTTATTATTATAGTTCTATAAAACTATCTCTCAGCCACAGTGTCTGATTAGTCGCTTTAGGCACATTTTCCCCAACGCATATTTTTTTCTTTATTGATTTTGAGCCACACCCACTAGTACTCTGGGCTGCCCCTGGCTCTGAGCTCATGAATTACTACTGGCAGTGCTGGGGGTGGGAGGGGGGGGAGGTCATACTGGTGATTTCAGGGCAAGTGCCCTGCCCACTCTCCTCTCTTGTCAGGCAATCTTTATTTAAAATGAATGCTCTATACTGTTGGAGTACCCCTGGGAGACCCGACAATATCTGGGTCCAGGGTCAGGGTCCTCTTCTGGCCCAGGGGATCAGCAGTCAGGGGATGGAGAAAAGTCGTGAGAATCCAGCAAAGTTTCAAAAGGATTTACTCACACTTGTTCTGGTATGCAATCCAACAATAGAAAACCCCAGACTTTAGGTACCTAGCTAGGCCCTGGTCACATGTAGGTGTGACCTACATGTACCTAGCTGGGCCCTGGTCACATGTAGGTGTGACCTACATGTACCTAGCTGGGCCCTGGTCACATGTAGGTGTGACCTAGGCCAAGATGCCCGCTACCATGTACTAAGGCCCAACAGGGAGAAGGGAGAGGAGAGGAAGAAAAGGGAAAAGGCGAAAGAGCATGGAAGAAAGCAGGCTACAGTTTCTATAACTTTTCATCCTAGACCAGCCCACATCAATGGAAAGTAGTTAGGGTCAGTTCCCCTTAGGGTCTCTTCTCCCAGGACCTCACCTAACCCCATTGAAATATTAATATTGCCCCTACCAAGATTTCAGGTCCTTAGTAGGTGGGGAGGAGCATTTGAGATGAACTGTATCTCAGAATACAAAGGTATGCATCTGTGCCAATAGATATTCTACAGCCAGGTATATCGTTCTCCAAGCCTTCACAAGATTCTCATCTTTACTTCATAGTGCTTTGTATATTAGCCTTTAGCCTTATTAGAGAGTCATGCTTGCTTGTTTGGAGACAAACATTAGTCAATAAAGCATATCTATGGAACTCTATATAAAAATCATACTATGAAAGTGATTTAGCAATCTCTCTCATAACAGAGAGGCATAAACTCAATGTTTTTGCCTTATATTTGACCTTTTAAAAAAAATTACACTCTCCAGAGACTCTGATTACTTCTTGGTGCTTTGGATTTTTCACTTTATAATATTTGTAGATTTAATTTTTTAAAAAATACTACCAGGGGCCGGAGCGATAGCCCAGTGGGTAGGGGCGTTTGCCTTGCACGCAGCCGGCCTGTTCGGCCCGGGTTCGATCCCTGGTATCCCATATGGTCCCCGAGCACCACCAGGAGTAATTCCTGAGTGAAGAGCCAGGAGTAACCCCTGAGCATCGCTGGGTGTGACCCAAAAAACAAACAAACAAAAAAATACTGCCAGAAGTTTCCCACTTGGTCATTAATTTTAAAGTTTTTTTCTTATATTGATCTCTTTTGAAATAAATACATTTGTTTAGCTTAAATTTTCTAAGTAATGGAAGGAATGCATACCAATATTGGAAGAACAGGGAGAAAATGAGCTTTATTCTTGCCCTAATATATGTGAAATTCTAGGAGGAAAGATAAACTATAAATAAGGAAGTCATCAATCAATCATGTAACAAAGCATACAGTAATTATAAATTTTGTGGAGAAAACTCATGCCAGCAAAGGAACTCAACTTTTTATAGATATTATTTCAGATATGACACTGAAGGAAATGACATTTGGGTAGATATTAAATTATATTTATATATATTAACATCTATCTGGCAACTTATGTATATATATTAGTTCTATGCATTATATATAGCATTAATTTTCCTTGGAAAGGATAATTCCAAATGAACCATACATTCTTCTCTCAAAAACTGATTTTATAAAAGTTAAAGATGTCCATTTATTTACCCATGGATAAATATTACCAATTACCTGTTATTTGCCCTACATTGTTCTAAGTGCTAATAATAGAAAATTTTTCTATACACATGGGACATATTTTAGTAGGAAGAAAGTGAAAGTGAAGTCAATAATAAAGTTATATAGAATTTCATTATAAGCACTAAAGATAAAAGTATACTAGAAATGGTGTATTGATTGCCAGTAAATGGAAGAATCAGTATTAATAAAGGGAATCAAGACACATTTTACTGCAACTACTCCAGAGAAAGACATATTTGAAATTTATAATATGCAAAAGAAATAGTTACTATAAGAATTCCAAGACACAAAATGCCTTTAGTGTTTTGAAAAATATCAAAGAAGCCAGATAAGTGAAAAGTAGAATAAAAAAATGCAAGAATGGAAAAGAAAGAATGGGCTTCAGTATGAAAATCCTACTAGACCTTCAAAGTACTTTTATTTTAACACTGATTTAAACAGAAATCCATTAGAAAGTTTTGACTAAAGGAGTGACCCCCGAAAAACAATTATTTCACACATATTACTGTTTCTGGTTCTCAACCCCCACTAGCTAGCAACTTTCTCATATTTCACCATAAGTTCTTTACAGATTGTTCAAGAAGATTTTGGAAATCAGCCCAATAATATAAAAAATATTATAATAGTATCTTAGACCAAACAATATTTTTTTTCAAATGGAAACATTACTGGTGCCCGCAGTAATGTCAAGTGATCAAGTGATGTCAGAAAAAAGGTAACCATGAATGGTGAAGTGAACTGGATTCTAAAAACACAAATTTCACAGTATTTAGAGACAGGGCAAATGATATTTTGTCTAAAAATTATGTTTGCTGAAGTGTTCAGAGAAAGTTTATATAATATCTTTTCAGGGGAGGTGAGGGTTTAGAGGATCGCACCTGGCACTTCTTAGGAACTTGTCCTGGCTCTGTGTTCAGGAGTGACCCCTGGAATTGTTCAGGGAACCATACATTGTGCTGTTGATTTGAATCAGGCTCAGCTGTGTGTTAAGACAAATGTCTTGCTTCCTCTATTGTTTCTCCAGCCACAGGAACTTTATATAACATAACAAAGCCATCATATAACTGTGAGTTTAACATGTTCATTTTCCCTACTCTATTTTGTGTACCTGGAGAACCAAATAAGTGTTGTTTTATCTTTGCATATACCAATATTTTAGCCCTTAGTACTCCACTATTGAACATAACTAATCTGACTAATTTTTATCCATTGATTATTATCTAGACCTTGAGAGCTATATAAGCTTAATTCTCTTCTACAAGAAAGTTCTTCAAATAATTGAAGTCAGATTTCCCTGCTTTTATTCACACATATAAAATACTAGAAGTAAAGACAGATGAGTATCTCATAGACTACAGAGTTTGAGTGAAATTGGATTGGGCTTGGGGGTTCATTTTCAGTCACAGCTTGTGCTCTGCCCTCTAGCCAACTAAGATAAAACACTTCAAAAGGCTGAATTAACCAGGAATAAAATAAAAAAGAAAACTAAAGGAAGGTAAATGCCTGACCAAGAACCCTAATGTATTTTCCCATATTGGGTGACCCTTTTTCTAAACTAGCTCCTTCTATATTTTCTTTTTTTTAATTTTTTATTTTTACAACTACAAAGATATACAATTAAAAAGTTCATATTAGGGTTTTGCTCAAACAGTGTTCCAGCACCCATCCCTCAACCAGTGCCCATCTCCCACCACCAATGTCCCCTGTTCCCTCCCAACTCCCCCAGCCCTCCTTCATGGCAGGTTCATTATTTCTTTTCCCTTTTTCTCTCTTTCTCTTTTCCTTCCCTTTCAGACTATGGATTACAGAACATACATTATAGGGTTGCCATGTGTATCTTTTTGCTTCTATTTAATGCTCAGTTCTAGGTTGGCATTAGTACCCTTGACAATTGTTAGCACACTGTTCCATTTTCTGTCTTACCTAGCCTTTGACTCCCACACATTTGTGATAATTTCCACGTTTGACAAGACCTCCTGATATATGTTTCACTTGACCTTGGATATTGGTATCAGATATGTACATATATATTTATGTTATTCAAATAAATGCAGTCATTCTGTATCTGTCTCTCTCCTTCTGGCTAATTTCACTCAACATAATCTTCTCCATGTCCATCTATTTATAGGCAAATTTCATAACTTCATTTTTCCTAACAGCTGCATAGTATTCCATTGTGTCGATGTACCAAAGCTTCTTTATCCAGTCATCTATTTTCGGGCACACTGGTTGCTTCCATATTCTGGCTATTGTGAATAATGCTGCTATGAACATAAAAGTAGGGATGGTGTTTCCGCTGCTTATTTTTGGTTTCCCAGAGGAGATTCCCAGGAGTGGTATGACTGGGTCAAATGGGAGTTCAATTTTTAGTCTTTGGAGGAATGTCCATATTGTTTTCAGAAAGGCTGTACCAGCCAGCATTCCCACCAACAATGGATGAGTGTCCCCTTTTCCCCACATCCACGCCAGCACTTGTTGTTCTTGCTCTTTTGAATATGTGCCAGTCTCTGTGGTGTAAAGTGGTATCTCATTGTTGTTTGATTTGCATCTCTCTGATGATTAGTGATGATGAGCAGTTTTTCATATGTTTTTTTGCCATTCGAATTTCTTCCTTGCTGAAGCTTCTGTTCATTTCTTCCCCTCATTTTTTGATGGGGTTGTTTGTATTTTTCTTGTAAAGTTCTACCACTGCCTGATATATCCTGGATATTAACCCCTTAACAGATTGGTACTGGGTGAATATTCTTTTCCCATTTTGTGGACTACTTTTTGTATATTAGTCACTGTTTCTTTTGAGGTGCAGAAGCTTTTTAGTTTCATGTAGTCCCATATGTTTATCTTTTCTTCTAGTTGCTTTGTTAGTGATGTTTCACCTTTGAAGATGCCTCTAGAGTCAATGTTGTGGAGGTTTTTTCCTATATTTTCTTCAATGTACTTTATGGATTCAAGTCTGATATTGAGATCTTTAATCCATTTTGATCTGATTTTTGTGCATGGTGTTAGACACAGGTCCAAATTCATTTTTTTACATGTTCGCTGCCCAGTTTTCCCAACACCACTTGTTGAAGATGCTTTCCTTACTCCATTTTTGACTTGTTGCACCTTTATCAAAGATTAAATGATCATGTGTTTGAGGTTGGGTGTCTCTATCTATCTATCTATCTATCTATCTATCTATCTATCTATCTATCTATCTATCTATCTATCTATCTATCTATCTATCTATCTATCTATCTATCTATCTATCTATCTATCTATCTATCTATCTATCTATCTATCTATCTATCTATCTATCTATCTATCTATCTATCTATCTATCTATCTATCTATCTATCTATCTATCTATCTATCTATCTATCTATCTATCTATCTATCTAATCTTCCCGTTAATCATCTATTTGCTAGAGCGGGCACCAGTAATATCTCCATATGTCCCGTCTTATGCTAGTATAACCCAAAGGCATCCGCCCGCTCCAGGAACATAAAGAGCCTCAAACAATTATATTAGGTCAAGGGAATGACCTAATATAAATGTTACTGGTATTTTGCATATCAAATACTACACGAGCAGCTTGCCAGGCTTGCCGTGCAGGTGGCATACTGTTGTAGTCACCTCTAAATAAAGCATTTATTTATAAACCGCGTGCGGCCACTAGCTGCTATGCGAGTCAGGCTGTGATAGTCTGGTCTGCTGGGTGGAGTTGTGACGAGAGGGAAGTCGGATGTGGAAAAATGGCGGGCCCCATGGAGTAGGGAGGGGTGGTCTGGCTTGTTGTGAGGCTCAGCTGGGGTGGCAGGATACTCAATTCTATTCCATAGGTCCACAGATCTGTTTTTATTCCTATACCATGCCCTTTTTAATTACTACTGCCTTGTAGTACAGTTTGAAGTTGGGAAAGGTGATGCCTCCCATCTTCTTTTTCCCGAGGATTGCTTTAGCAATGTTCCATACAAATTTCAGGATCATTTGGTCAATTTCTTTGAAGAATGTCATAGGTATCCTTATAGGGACTGCATTGAATCTGTACAGAGCTCTAGGGAGTATTACCATTTTGACAATGTTGATTCTCCCCATCCATGAGCAGGGAATATGTTTCCATTTCCTTGTGTCCTCTTTTATTTCTTGGAGCAGTGTCTTGTAGTTTTCTTTGTACAGGTCCTTTACACACTTGGTTAAGTTGATTCCTAGGTATTTGATTTTCAGTGGCACAATTTAGAATGGAATAGTTTCCTTGATATCCCTTTCTTCTCTTTTGTTATTTGTATATAGGAAAGCCACCAACTTTTGGGTTTTGATTTTGTATCCTGCCACTCTACTATATGCATCTATTGTTTCTAGGAGTTTTTTGGTAGAGAGTTTAGGGTTCTCTAGGTATAATATCATGTCATCTGCAAATAATGATAGCTTGACTTCTTCCTTGCCTATCGGATGCCCTTGATGTCCTTTTCTTCTCTGATTGCTCTGGCAAGCCACTTCCACTACTATATGGAATAAAAGAGGAGAGTGGGCAACCTTGTCTTGTCCCTGATCTCAAGGGGAAGGCTTTCAACTTTTCCCCATTTAGAATGATGCTTGCTGTGGGTTTTTGGTAGATGGCTGTAACTATCTTGAGGAAAGTCCCTTCAATTCCACATTTTCTGGAGGGTTTTAATCATGAACGGATGCTGGATCTTGTCAAATGCTTACTCTGCATCTATTGATAGGATCATATGGTTTTTATTTTTTCTCTTATTGATATGATGTATTATGTTGATTGACTTGCGAATGTTGAACCATCCTTGCATTCCCGGGATGAATCCTACTTTGTCATGACGTATAATCTTCTTGATGAGTCTTTGGATTCTGTTTGCTAGTATTTTGTTGAAGATCTTAGCATCCGTGATCATCAGGGATATTGGTCTGTAGTTTTCTTTCTTTGTGTTGTCTCTCCCTGCTTTGGGTATCAGGGTGATATGTGCCTCATAGAAGCTGTTTGGGAGTGTTTCTGTTTCTTCTATTTCCTGGAAGAGCTTGAAAAGGACTGGCAGTAGGTCCTCCTTAAAGGTTTGGTAGAGTTCACTAGGGAATCCGTCTGGACCAGGCCTGTTGTGTTTGGGAAGACTTTTAATTACTGTTTCTATTTCCTCGATGGTGATAGACTTATTCAGGTATTGGAGGTCTTCTTGTTTCAGCCGTGGGAGGTTATAGGACTTCAGGAATTGATCCATTTCTTGTAGATTCTCATGTTTCAAGGCATACAGGCTCTCAAAGTAATCTCTGATGAATTTTGAATTTCTGTGGTTTCTGTTGTGATGTCACCATTTTTATTTCTGATTCTGTTTATTTGGGTTCTCTTTTTTCCCTGTCCTTACAAGTTTTGCCAATGGTTTGTCAATCTTGTTTATTATTTCAAAGAACCTGCTCTTGGTTTCATTAATCTTTTGGATTTTTTTTTTTTTTTTTTTGGTTTCCAACTCATTGATTTCCTCTCTAAGTTTTATTATTTCCTTCCTGCCGCCTGGGTTGGGCTCCTTTTTGTTGGTCTTTTTCTAAAGTCTTCAGCTGTGTAATCAGGTTATTTATGTGGGCCCTTTCTTGTTTCCTGATGAATGCTTGCAGAGCTATAAACTTCCCTCTTAATATGGCTGTTGCCGTGTCCCACAAGTTCATATAGTTGTTGTCTTCATTTCATTTGTTTGCAGAAATCTTTGGATTTCCTGTTTGACTTCTTCTATCACCCATTTGTTGTTCAGGAGTGAGCTGTTCAGTTTCCAGATGTTTAGTTTGACTCACTGTTTTTGTGTACAGTTAACTTCCATTTTCAGTGCATCATGGTCTGAAAAGATAGCTGACACAATTTCTATCTTTTTATTTTATTGAGGTATGCTTTGTGGCTCAGCATGTGGTCTATCTTGGAGAATGTTCCATGTGCACTGGAGAAAAATGTGTATTCAGCTTTTTTGGCATGAAAAGCCCTGTATATATCCACTAGCTCTTTCTTCCATTTCTTTCTTCAGGGCCAATATTTCCTTGGTGAGTTTCAGTCTTGTTGATCTATCCATCGTTGGTAGAGCAGTGATGAAGTCTCCAAATATTATTGTGCTACTGTTAATGTCTTCTTTGAGGTCTCTTAGCAGTTGTTTTATATATTTTGCTGACCCCTCGTTGGGTGCATATATGTTTAGTAGTGTAATTTCTTCCTGTTGTACATACCCCTTAATTAATAAGAAATGGCCTTCATTGTCCCTTCTAACCTTTTTCAGCCTGAAGTCTATACTATCTGATACTAATATGGATACACCAGCCTTTTTTGGAGGAGTTGTTTGCATGGAGAATGGTCTTCCAACCTTTGACTTTGAGTTTGTGTTTGCTCTGATTATTCAGATGTGTTTCTTGTAGGCAGCAGAATGTTGGGTTCAATTTTTTTAATCCATTTTGTCACTCTGTGTCTCTTAATTGTTGCATTTAGACCATTGACATTGAGAGAGATTATTGTCATTGGAAATTGTGCCATCTTTCTGTTTGTGCTTGTTGAGCTTATGGGTTTGGTTGTATTACAGTAGACCCTTCAGTCCTTTTAAAGTTGGTTTTGAGTCCATTAAGTTCCTGAGTTGTTGCTTATCCATGAAGTTGTGTATCTTTCCTTCATATCTGAATGTGAGTCTGGCCGGGTAAAGAATTCTTGGTGAGGCCTGCAGTTCATTGAGACTTTTCACAATATCCCACCATTGTTTTCAGGCTCAGAGTGTTTCATCAGAGAAGTCTGCTGTAAATCTTAGGGATGTTCCTTTATATGTTATTTCCTTCTTTGATGTTGCTGCTTTCAGTATTCTATCTCTATCTATAGTTTTTGTCATTTTAATTAAGGAGTGTCTTGGAGTATTCTTGTTGGGGTTTCTTTTAGCTGGTATCCTACGGGCCTCCTGGATCTTGAGGCATGCATTCTTTAGTTCTGGGAACTTCTCAGCAATTATGGCTTTGACAATTTCTTCTTCATCAGGGTTTTCTTTTTGCTCTTCTGGGATCACAATGATCCATATGTTGTTTCTTCTGGCTTCATCCCGATTATCTCTTGTTGTCTGTTCGGTAATTGTGAGTCTTTTTTTTCTTCTGGTGTTGTGTAGAGAATCGTTGGAACTCGTCTTCGAGATCACTAATTCTTTCTTCAGTAGCTATTATTCTGCTAGGATGGCCTTCCACTGTGCTTTTCATTTTATTTACCTCATTTTTAATATCTGTCATTTCCATTTGCATTTTCCTCACTTCTTCTCTCATGTCCTCTTGTATTTTATTGATTTTGCATTCCATTGTTTCTTTGAGTTCCTTATCCATCCTTAACAATTCTTTCCGAAATTCCTTATCAGAGAGGTTATACAGCTCATTGGTATTGTTTGGCTCATCTGGACTAGTGACTTCACTCACAGAGCTTGATGGAATTTTGCGTTGCTTTACCATTATGACTATTTTAGATTGCAAATGTGAGTTCTTGGTTGACTAGACAGTACAGTTAGTAGGTGTCTGGTCTGTTTTCAGAGTTTGGGTGGGTGGCAAGCATGTAGGAACAAAGGTTCATTGGTACCTCATGCAAGATAGGTAGTAAGAGGATCCGCTAGCCGCGTCGGTGCGGTTTTGAGTTTTGGGATGTGGGTGTAGGGTTCTGGTCTGTTCTCTGGGGCTGATTGGGTCCGTGGAGACACAAGGATCACACACACACACACACTGTGGGGATTTTCAGACATTCCCGGAAGCGCAGGGCTCAAGGGGTCTGGGGTGAAACCAAGGCAGTTTGCCTTGGTTCCTGTTGATGGAAGTTCCGCTCTTCCCTGGGGCTGATTGGGTCTCGCGGAGACGCAAGTATTACACACACACCTGTGGGGGAGATTGCAGATGTTCCCGGAAGTGCAGGGCCCAAGGGGTCCAGGGGTGAAACCAAGGCAGTTTGCCTTGGTTCCCATTGATGGAAGTTCCGCTCTTCCCTGGGGCTGATTGGGTCCACGGAGACCAAGGATCACACCCCTTCTATATTTTCTTAGGAAGTTTGCCTGCATCCACCACAGCAAAGGGCTCTGGGACACTGTATCAGTCCCACTGAACATACATGAAGAAATCTCAGAGCCGAGTCATATTGATAAGACACAGGCTGGCATTCTGACTCACTCCCTTTCTACCCTCATCAATTTTTTCTTAAAATGATGAAGATCTCAGGGTTAATAAAGGAGACAACTTTATCTCAAAATTGTAAATTATTTTTAGTTTGAAGCAGCTTATAAAATACTCGCTCACTCTCCTGTGAATTAGCATGCTGAATACAAACAGCACATTTTCAAGATAGTTTTTATTATCTCCATGTTGTGGAAAGCATAAATGCTTTTTATTTGTGTTTTCATTCTTTTCTTTCTATTCAATTTTTTCTTGACTTACCACTGGTTTGCAATATCTTAGAATTTCAGAAATTTATCATTACATCTCCAAATGCATATAATTTTCCCACTCTTACTGCCACAGTTTAATGTAAGACAATCACTAAAGAGATCCTCTGTTAACTTCATCCATGCCCGATTTCATTTTCCTGTTGTTTCATTGGTTTTTGGACCAACCATTAATAATGATCCCTAGTCAGCCACATAGAAGGCCACCACCCTACCCACAGTACTATAACTGTCATAGTTTCACTGAATCTAAGAATTTATTTTGTTATCAAATGGCTTTGCTCATAGGGGCCTGGGCAATAACACAGTGGATACGGTGCTTGCTTTGCAAAATGCTCACCAGAGTTTGATCATTGGCATTCCATATGGCCCCCTTGAACACCACCAAGAGTAATTCCTGATTACAGAGCTAGGAGTAAGCATGAACATCACCAGGTGTGACCCAAATAAAGTAAAAAAAATAAAATGGCTTCATTCATGGATGGAATATAAAATAATAAGAAGAGGTAGCAAGAAAACTACAAACTTTAATATGTCATTAGGAGTTAAATTGTTTTCTTATTATTTAATGCAGGGTAACAAAAAGAAAGTAAAACATTAAATATTATAAGAAGAATCTGAAAGACCGCATAGGGTTTTCTCTCAGAAAAACCAGGTAGGATTAAATAAACATCAAATGATATTTAGATTCCAAAGAAAGGAAATGGGGCCACAATTACTTTTTTGACATAATACTTCCCAAAGCTCTTGATCATCATAAATTGAAATCTACAACCTATATTGAATAAAACCGGGGCTCAAAGCCTCCACAGCCAGTCAAGCTAGACAAGAGACAAACCAGACCCACAGCTGCGCTTGTTCGTCCCATGTGGAGCAGCCCATGGAGTTTTGTAGGACAGTAAATGGCTCAGCCCCTAGTTGAGTCCAACATAGCTCCTAGGGTTAGCAGACATGTGCAGGGAGACTGCGTTGGTTGGACTTGGAGCAGGGATTTGGGATCCTCAACATCCATGTTGGCAGTGCTCACAGCCTCCACAGTCAGCCAAGCTAGACAAGGGACAGACCAGACCCACAGCTGTGCTGGCATTCAGCTGTTGTGCAGTCATGCAAGAGGCTTACATAATAATGAAGGTAAGGACCTAGTCCTTTCCCGGGATCTTTCACATTTATACACTGTAATAATCATTCTGAGTTGCAACAAACTGGGGAGATTAATGGGGAATGTGGAATTATAATGTGACACTAGAACTCACTATTGAATATACACATAGAGACTTGCATCATAAACCATTAATATCTGTAGGGCAAGCCACAAAGTATAAGAGAAGAGAGAAAGAAATACAGAGACAGAAACAGATATAGAGAGAAAGAGAGAGAAAAGTTGCCTGCTATAGGGGCAGGCTGAGGTTGGGTGGGAGAGAGTGTTGGGACATTGGTGATGGGGAGTGGGGCACTGGTGGAGGGTTGGGTGCTGTAACACTATGTGACAGAGACCCAATTATGAGAATCCCTTGTAATTGTATATCTCATGGTGGTATAATAAAAATTAAAAGACAATTCTGTGGGTATACCTATTTTACATTTGTATCACTTGAACACTTGATCACTTGAATCCTGTTATTCATTAATTTGCTCTCGAGCGGGCACCAGTAACATTTCCATTGGACCCTATCACTTACCAATGTAGCCCAATGGCATCTGGTTGATTCAGGAATATCAAGAACCGTTCCTTCAGAGTCTTGACAAGGAAGTCTGACCATCTTGTAGGTGGGCAGCCACGTGGTCGTTTGACATCCCGTGGGATCCAGCTGGTAATGGCTCTAGTCCAGCAGTCATCGCCAAATCACATTACATGTCAAGACCATCTGATTTTCGATGCCTTGGAAAAAGAGACAGCATCCCTGATTCTGGAATAGTGATGGAGGTCAGAGCTCCGGATTCCTTCTCTCACTTGAGTGAGGTGTGATATTCCAAGCATAGCTCTTTCGATTCCTCTCTGGGAGACCCGAATAGCATTCTCATCCTGCTTTCGTAGGGCCCAGGTCTCTGAGGCATATGTTAATGCAGGGAGAACTGTGGAGTCAAAGAGATGTGCCCGGAGCTGGAGGTTATTTATCCTTTTAGCTATTTCTTCGATGCCTTTGAAGGCATTCCATGCCGCTCTCTTCCTCCTGCACAGCTCAGGTTTTAGGTCGTTCATCATGTTGACTTCTCGACCTAGGTACACATAACTGCTGCACTCAGAGATGTTTGTTCCATTGAGAGTGAATGGGGCCTGTGGAACTAGTTCATTTTTCATAAATATAGTTTTCTTTAGATTCAGCTGTAGACCTATTTTTTCCACATTTTCGGTAGAAGTCAGCCAGCATTTGTGCTGCTTGGCTAATATTTGGTGTTATAAGAACGATGTCATCAGCGAAGCGGAGGTGGTATAGTTGCCGAACATCTATCTTCACTCCCATTCCTTCCCATTCTAATTGTGACATGATGTTCTCGAGGGTGGCGCTAAAGAGTTTTGGTAAAATGGTATCACCCTGCCGAACCCCTCTTTTGACATCAATGATCACTTCCTTGTAGAATGGTGAGATCCTGGTGGTTAATCCATAATACAGCTCACGTAGGATCTTGATGTATTGGGTTTGAACGGCCTGTTTGGCTAGGGGCTTCGATGACCACTTCAGTCTCCACAGAATCAAAGGCTTTCTGTAAATCAATGAATGTGAGACAGAGCGGCATCTTGTACTCCCTACAAAACCTCAATGAGCTTGGTTACCTTGTGGATATGGTCGATTGTGCTGAATCCTTTCCAGAAGCCAGCTTGCTCGTATGGTTGACTTTCATCTAGTGTTCTGCCAATCCTGTTCAGAATGCCTCGAGTGAACAGCTTGTAGAGGATGGACAACAGGCAGATGGGGCGAGAGTTGCCCATGTCATGAATGTCTCCCTTCTTGAACAGTAGAACTGTCCTACTGGTTTTCCATTGGGAGGGCACCCCCATTCAGACAGTTAGAGTGTGAAGAGCCGAGCTATAGTATTGATGAGTACTGACAGCAGATTCTTCAGGTGTTCGGGTCTGACTTTGTCTGGGCCTGGTGCTGTTCCCCTTTTTTACAGATGAAATGGCATATCTGATTTCAGAAGGGAGAATGTTGGGAATGACATATCCATCCTGTGGAATTTGGTACGTGGGCAGTTCGATGTGTTTATCAAAGAATTCTGAGTAGAAGTCATGGATAATCTCCTCCATTGCCTTTCTGGAAGATGTGATAGATCCATCAGGGCGTCGGAGGGCAGTCATCTTGGTCTTACAGTTGGCGAAGGACAGCGGGTGGTGCAAATGCTTTTCCCAGCTTCTGCTGCATCTTCTAGTATTTCTGTTCTTCTGTCTTTGAGGTCTTCCTTTACTGCTTCTCTGCACTGCTTTGCAAGCTTGGACATTAGCATTTGGTCTCCTGAGGCTGGCACCTTGCCACATAAGTGAATGAGCTCAAGAGTTTCTGAAGACAGGCGACCTTTTATGTCTTTCTCTCTCTCTCGGCATTCTTCGCACAATCATAGAGGTGCTGAACCAGTTGGTTGTATTCTTCATCGATGCAGTCAATGATGGTATCTTCCCCATGTTGCTGCAATGGTGCAAAAGAGTTCCCAGTTGGTGGTTGTTCTGGGAGTTTTCTTCTTAAACTTTGCAGCCTTTTCTCCCCGTTGCGTGAAGTAGAATTTTGCACGAAGGAGGCGGTGGTCCGATTCTGTTTGGAATTTGGGGATGACAGCAACATCCGTCCAGACAAAACCGTCGATTGAAGATGATGTGGTCAATTTCATTGTGAAACTGTCCACCAGGAGATTCCCATGTCCAACGTTTCGCTTCAGCCTTCTGAAACTGTGAGTTCCCATGAATGGTCTTGGTGGACATGATGAACTCAGAGAGTCTCTCACCCTGTTTGTTCCATTCTAGGCCATGGGTCCCGATGTAGAGTTCTTCAGCCTATCTTCTCGGTCCTATCTTGGCATTAAAATCATCAACTCATCAACTATGATCTTGTAGAAGGTGTGATCTTTTTATAGAACTCCTCCAGTTCCATGTAGAATTTCTCAGTTTCTTCTTCCTTGTATGTGGGTGTTGGTGTATAGAAAATGAAGATAGAAATTGCTGGCAGTGGGCCACCTCTCTTCAAGTGTAATCCTATCCTGTTTGTTAGGCATTCAAATGAATCAATCTTGATGGTCATGTTCGTGTTGACAATGACACCAACTCCACCGACGCCCTCTTTTTGTAACATGTTCCAAGAAACAATTCTTCTCCGGTGTCAAATACAGTGTGATGCAACTGACACCTCATCATCTCAGTCAGACCAATGATGTCGTACTTGGTCTTTTGTGCTTGCACTATCAGATCCTCGATATATGCTTCCCAATGCCAGCATATGTGCATTAAAAGTACAGACAGTCATTTTAATCCTTCTTTGTTTTGGTAGCCTAGGTTGGCCAAGAAGTTCTATCAGGCACTGCTTGTTTGCCTTTCTTACTGCTGCTGTATGAAGGGCTCTTTCAGGGTCAGGAAAATAAACATTTTTGTTACTGGTTTTGGCATATCGAACACGCATCGAACAGCTTGCCAGGCTCTGCTGTGCGGGCGCTATACTCTTATTACTTTGTGAGGCTCTCTCAGAGGGGTGGGCAGAATATTCATGGTAATTTGGAGGTAAATTGCGCAGCCTCACAGCGGTGCATGCAACGGGAAATCTAGTGTATCTGTGTCTGTGGCTCGAGCATTCCTGGGCTTGAAATACTCTCCCTCTGAAGGGGCGGGTCTCTACAGGATGGGTCCTTTGTAGGCTGGGTTTCTGAGAAGCAGGGCTGGAGACTGGCTTCATCTCTTTGGTGGAGATCTTACAAGCTGCGGGGGTGTGGATGGTGAAGATCGCTGCCAGCAAGGTGTGGGGGGGTTTCTCTGGGCTCTTCCGAGGCTCCATCGGGATGGTGGACTTGGGTTGGGAGTCGCTCTCGCGGTCCATGGAATGCAGGGGGTTCAACGGGAAAGCTGGTTTCTGCTCTGACGATTGTATCTGTGTATACATTTGTATACTCATGATTACTTAAATTATAGTGTCAATTTGTACTTCAATTGTGATTTATATTATAAATCCCACAATTTTTCCAAATCCATTTGCTTAGTATCCACTTTTATTTAGAGGCAGCTAATACTATAAGTTTTTTGGGTTCTTTTCCAGAACTTCTGTGCCATGCTAAGACAATGATGACAAAGGGTATATGAATAGAAAGGAATTTAATAGCACTTTAAATTTAATTGGTAAGTAATTCCATAAAGAAGCATAAATATTCAATTAATGAACTTTTCTTAATTTCAGATCAGCTGTTGGTTTCTAAATGTGGCCAAACAAACTATATTATACAATTATATAATTGTAAACGCCTCATTTTTTTACCACCCACATTTATAATCCCACTCACCCTAGACTTGCCTATGATTTATTGTATTTACCACCGAGCAATATATTAAATATAGAAAGAGATTTCATTATTTATTCTGAACTGTCCCACAAAATGTATATTTCTGAGGTCAAGGCAATCGTCCATTTTGTTTGCTAATAAATCCAAACACCTAGAATAATATCTAGACCATGAAAGTTATTTAATTTTTTAATTAAATTGGATTAGGATATGTCTGCAATATGTTATATACTATTTCAAGTAGTGGTGAAACATGAAGATAAATAAAGACCAAGAAAGAGGGTATATTCTTGAGAAAGACAAGAATGAAATTTGGGCTTCAAATGTTTATAAAAATCTGTGTCACACGCCATGAAAGAAGAAAAATTAACTGGAAGGACTAATAGTGTCAAAATGACATTCCTACCTAAAAGCTCTATACAGGTTAAATGTTGTCCCCATATAAAAAACAAACTAACCATGACTTCAGGAGACAGGCACTTGTTTTGCATAAGAGCAACTCAGGTTCAATCCCTGGTACCACATATGCTTTCCTGAGCACCACCAGGAGTAATTCCTGAATGCAGACAGTATTAAATCCTAAGCACTACTGGGTGTGGACCCAAATGAAACAAAAGAAAAATACCTGTAATTTTTTTAAAGACATGTTGAAATTTAAGTGAAGAATTAAACCCTCCCATCCCCCCACCCCAGTAGTCAAAGGTACTAGGAAAAAAGGAATATGAGAGGTTTTATTTCCCAGCTTTTCAACCTTAAATTATTTTATAAAGGCATAGTGGTAGTGGAATAAAGATATTCAGACCAATGGAATAGAACTGAGAAGCAGAGACTGATCCTCAGGTATAGAGCCAGGTAATCTCCAGTGAATGGTGTTTGTTCCAGAACAAAACTAGAACAAACCAGTTTTGCTTCCGAGCAAAAGTTCAAGAACACATGACTGAATAAAGAAGCTATGATGTATATGCACAATGGAACACTACTTGACTATAAGACAAAATCACATAATTTGCCACTATGTGGATGACACTGGAGGGTACCATGCAAAGTTAAGTCATCGAAAAGGAAATATATACAGAATGCTTTCGCTCATACAGTGGAATATAAAAACCCATAGTAGGAGAATAACAAATGACCCAGAGCAACAGAATCCAAGAGCTTATCTATAGGACGGAGCTTATCAGAGTAGTGAGATATATGAGCAGTGAGGTAGAAATGTTGAAAGAGGGTGAGGGTGATCCTGAGACAATGTTGGTGGGAAAACTGGCACTCCAACGGCAGGTGTGGTGTTGGAATGCTGGATGCATAGAACCATATAATTGACAATACTGTAAAACTATAAATATCAGGACCATCAGTTATGACAATGTGTAAGAGAGAGAGAGAGAGATATGAAAAGAAGAAGATGGGAAGCATCACCTTTCCCAACGTCAAACTGTACTAAAAAGCAGGAGTAATTAAAACAGCATGGTATTGGAATAAAAACAGACCTGTGGACCTATGGAATACAGTTGAGTATCCTAACACCTGCCCTAAAGACATGATCAGTTAATCTTTGATAAAGGTGCAAAGAGGCCAAACTGGAGTAAGGAAAGCCTCTTCAACAAGTGGTGCCGGAAAACTGGACAGCTACATGTAAAAAATGATTTGGACCTGTGTCTAACACCTTGCACAAAAATCAGATCAAAATGGATTAAAGATCAATATCAGATCTGAATCCATAAAGTACGTTGAAGAAAATATAGGAAAAACCCTCCACGACATTGAAGCTAAAGGCATCTTCAAAGGTGAAACACCATTAACAAAGCAACTAGAAGAAAAGATAAACATATGGGACTACATGAAACTAAAGAGCTTCTGCACCTCGAAAGAAACAGTGACCAAGATAGAAAGACAGTCCACAGAATGGGAAAGAATATTCACCCAATACCCATGTGATAAGGGGTTAATATCCAGGATATATCAGGCACTGGAACAACTATATAAGAAGAAAACAGCCAACCACATTAAAAAATGGGGAGAATAGATGAACAGAAACTTTGACAAGGAAGAAATTCGAATGGCCAAAAGGCATATGAAAAAATGCTCATCATCACTAATCATCAGAGAGATGCAAATCAAAACAACAATGAGATATCACCTCACACCACAGAGACGGGCCCATATCCAAAAGGGTAAAAGCTACAAGTGCTGGCATGGATGCAGGGAAAGGGGGACTCTCATACATTGTTGGTAGGAATGTCGACTTGTACAACCTTTCCAGAAAACAATATGGACATTCCTCCAAAGACTAGAAATTGAGCTCCCTTTTGACCCAGCCATACCACTCCTGGAAATATACTCTGGGAAGCCAAAAACACACAGTGGAAACACTATCCACACTTTTATTTTCATAGCAGCACTATTCACAATAGCCAGAATCTGGAAACTACCAGTATGCTGGTGGTACATCTACACAATGGAATACTATGCAGCTGTTAGGAAAAATGAAGTTATGAAATTTGCCTATAAATGGATGGACCTGGAAAAGATCATGTTGAGTGAAATTAGTCAGAAGGAAACAGAGAGATATAGAATGACTGCATTTATTTGCATGACATCACTTGATCACTTGATCACGTGAATCCCATTATTCATCGATTTGCTCTAGCGGGCGCCAGTAACATTTCCATTGGACCCTGTCACGTGCCAATGCAGCCCAATGGCATCTGGTTGATTCAGGAATATGAAGAGCCTCAAACCGTTCCTTCAGGGTCTTAACAAGGAAGTCTGACCATCTTGTAGGTGGGCAGCCACGTGATCTTTGACATCCTATGGGATCCAGTCGGTAACAGTTCTAGTTCAGCGGTCATCCAAATCGCATTACATATCCAGCCCATCTGATATTCGATGCCTTGGCAAACGAGATAGTGTCCCTGATTCTGGAATAGCGATGGAGGTGGGAACTCCAGATTCCTTCTCTCACTTGAGTGAGGCGTGATATTCCAGGCATAGCTCTTTCGATTCCTCTCTGGGAGACCGAAGAGCATTCTCATCCTGCTTTCGTAGGGCCCAGGTCTCTGAGGCATATGTTAATGCAGGGAGAACAGTGGAGTCAAAGAGATGTGCCGGGAGCCAGAGTTTCTTTGTCCTTTTAGCTATTTCTTTGATGCCTTTGAAGGCATTCCATGCTGCTCTCTTCCTCCTGTGCAGCTCAGGTTTTAGGGTCGTTCATCATGTTGACTTCTCATATTATGACACCAAAATTCAATGTCAGGCGAAACGTGGATCAGGAGGTCTTACCAAAAAGTGGAAAATACCGCAAATGTGTGGGAGTCAGAGGTTAGATAAGACAGAGAAGGGAACATGTGTGAATAAATGTTGAAAGGGCTAATACCAACCTAGAACTGAGCATTAAATATAGACAAAAAATGCACATGATGGCCTCTAAGTGTATGTAGTGCACCCCACAATATGTAAGAGAAGGAAAAGCCAGAGAGGGAGAGAGAAAAGAGATAAAGAACCTGCCATTTAGGCAGGCTATGGGAGGGGGAGGGAATTGGGGACATTGGTGGTGGGAAATGGGCACTGGTGTAGGGTGGGGTGCTGGAACACTATGTGACCGAAACCTCCAAAGATGAACAACGTTGTAATTGTATATCTCACCGTGGTATAATAAAATATTAATAAAAAAAAGCTCAAAAAAAAGAAAAGGAAAAGCGCCTGTTATAGAGGCAGGCTGGGGAGAAGGGGAGGGAAATGTGGGGACATTGGTGGTTTAAACAGGGCACCGGTGGGGGGGCAATTGCTGGAAGAGTGTATACTGAAATCCAATCATGAACATCTTTTAACTGTAAAATTGCATGGTGGTATAATAAAAAAATTAAATAAAAAATATAACAGGGCCTAAAATAAAAGTTTTAAATGCTTTTAAGCTAACTCTGAGTCTTGGACTGTTAGAGGTATTTAGCATTCATTTCTATTTGGTGCTATGTCCTTTCTATCATGGGAGAATTACACTTCTCCACCTTTAAGGTCAGGCCATGTGACTAGCTTTAACTAATGGGGTACCATCAAAGTGAGATTTATTATTGTCAGTTTGAGAAAGTTTCTGTTTAGCTCTTTCCCCTTTTTTGGGATGGGTTTTGCATCATATTTCTTAAATTGTACTGGTGCATTATGTATCTTGGAAATTAAATCCTTGTTGTATGGGTGGGGGCAAATACATTTTCCCAAATGGTGGGTTGTCTTTCAATTCTGGTCATCATTTTCTTTGTGGTGCAGTAGCTTCTTAGTTTATTTTTTCCTACCACCACTGCCTTTGTGAGCTTTTATTTGGGACAGGTGTGCGGAGCTATGAACATTATTATTAGCACGATGTGCCCATGAATAGCCAAGGCCATGCCAGAGTCTATGTTTACTGTCAGAGACCCATGTGAGTGTGAGCAGGCCACTAACAAGAGACAATGCAAACTGAATAGGCAGGATAGATCATAAGCTTGTGGTTGGGAGCTGGAGACTGCAGGGATTACCTAGTAAGCTTAAATGTGTTATTGAATGTGCATCTCATGATTTATAAGAGCATAATTTTTAAAGAGCTATAGCATCTTCTAACATTGTTTGAGCACCTTTAGCATCTAAGTTCTTCACAAACATTGTGTCATTGAACTCCTTCAGTGACCCTATGACAGTATTTATTATATATTATTTTATATATTGTTAGGAAATCTATAAATTCATTTGAGGTAGAAGCGTCATTTTTTATATTTCCTGAATAAACTACAGACTCTAGTTATTCACATGTACGACTGTTAAAATAATAAACATTTATATTAAATATCATAGATCAAATATTAATGCCATATAGTTAATGACATTAACTATATCCCATTATAGTTAATGCCATATAGTTTTGTGCTTTTTATATAATTATGTTTATATTATTATCACTTATTAAGTGACTCTGGGTATTGGTTACTCAGAGCATTAGTAAAAGAAATTCATGACCAAAGCTAAGTGGATTACCCAGGAATGTAAGATCAGTGGTGAATAAACTAAGATTGAACTGAAATCCAAATTGAATTTTCAATGCTCCAAATTCTAAATGCTCACTAAACTCTAGCGGGGTTTCTGGTCACCTCTCAATGAAATGAATTGCAATTCACCAGGTATAACTAAAGCATGCATCAGCATTCAGACCACCCTGAGATGGTCTCAGGCGGGATGATTGCCACAGTAAGCAAAATAACTGGATACAAAGACAGAGCAAGGCTCCAAGAGGCACGTTCCTTTCAGTCAAGCATGGATGAATGGTTTGCTGAAGAGCAGCATGAGTGCTGAGACTGGAGGACGAAATACTGTCTTCATCTGTCAATTTCCCAGCCCTGCTGGTAGCTCTCCTTCTCCGTTGCTGTTTGTGCATTTATTATCCAAAAGGAACAGTCATATCTGGGGCGAGGGGGAACAATTTTATATCAAGTCCTGAGGACCATTAGTTTCAGCTTAATTATCTATTTAACATAATAGCTCCTTTAGAAAATGAGAGAGGCAAGGTAGCTGACATTATAGGTGCAAGAGTAACTCTTCTATTAATTTTGCTACAGTGAACTGAACCCAAAACAATTAGCTCGAGAGGCTTGTGGTAGCAGGGTCATTTTCTAAAGGTGCAAATTTTACCACTTTTTTGGAAATGTTTCCAAAGTTCTATTATAAAGGGAATTCTAAGCTCATAATGCTAAGGGGAATTGATGCTGGAACTATGATTTATTTAACACTGATTTATTTTGCTGTTTTACTATAGTCTAACCTTGATCACTTGATATCCCGTTATTCATCGATTTGCTCGAGCGGGCGCCAGTAATGTTTCCATTTGACCTTATCACGTGCCAGTGTAGCCCAATGGCATCTGTCTGTTCTGGGGATATTGAGAGCTTCAAATTTTTTGTTTAGGATCCTGATAAGGAAGTCTGACCATCTTGCAGGTGTGCGGCCACGCCGATCTTTTGGCGTCCTGTGGGATCCAATCGGTAATGACTCTAGTACAACGGTCGTCTCCAGATCGCAGTATATGACCAGCTCATCTGATTTTCGATGTTCTGGCAGATGAAATAGCGTCCTTGATTTTAGAATAGCGACGGAGGTCGGAACTCCGATTCCCTCTCTCACTTGAGTGAGGTGTGATATTCCAAGCATGGCTCTTTCGATTCCTCTTTGGGAGACCTGAATGGTATTCTCATCCTGCTTTCGTAAGGCCCAGGTCTCTGAGGCGTATGTCAATGCAGGAGAACGGTGGAGTGAAAGAGGTGTGCCCATAGCCGGAGGTTCTTTGTTCTTTTGACTACTGTTTTGATGTTTTTGAAGGCAGTCCATGCTGCTCTTTTCTTCCTGCGCAACTCAGGTTTCAGGTCGTTCATCATGTTCATCTGTTTAACCTAACAGATTAAATTTTGGTTTTGATCTTCAGAGCACATCACATAAAAGTGTTAAACACAACTCAGTTTGGTTATATCTAATTGAAAATATTGAAATACAAAGGTTTAAGCACAAAGTTTAATCTCTTAAATTCAGTTCAGAGGTGACAAATTATAGTCACTAGCATTAAAAGTAGTGACAGATCTACAGCTCTCTCTGTTCTCCAGCTCTCCTTGTCAATCCGTGTGGAAAATCACTATGCAAAACCCTGCCCCAAGATTTGGATGGTCTCAGTAGAGCAAGTTTAGTAAGGAGAAATGCAAACATTCATCAGAGCTACAAGCATGTGGCAAAGCAGGAAACAGTGCTAGGAACAGATAGGCTAGAAAAACTAGTTAAGTAAGGGACATTTATGATGAAAATATGCTTCAGAGATGCAAAGGCAAGATAGCAAGCAACATCCTGCTAGTCATATGTAAGCTTAAACAGATTTCCAAAAACTATAAATCATATACTATGGTAGGGAGTATTCTGCTTGGAAAATAAGATAATCCCTTGCCTTTAAGATTATCTATTAGGTGTATAAACTGGTTACTCATCTGTAACACTGCCTATGTCCTGATGGTATGCAGGGATTATATTTGGTGAGGCTCAGAGATCCGTGCATATGCCTTGCTGATATTGAATCCAGATCAACTTAATCCTTTATATGCAAGGTATGTGGTCTACCACTGAACCACATCCCCCAGCTCTGGCTTGTATTTTTCATAGTTTTTTTTCACTCTCATATTTGAGATTCATTCACTTAAAGCATCAGCAATCTAGAATGCTACAAGACTGTAGCAGGCAGAAATGTAAAAAGAGATCTGGAAATGCATTTTTTGAGAAATAATACAACTTAGAAGAAATTGCTTAACTTTGAAATAATTAAAAGCATGAAGAACACATCGATCTGAGATAAAATACTGACCTCTGGGGGCCGGAGTGACAGCACAGGGGGTAGGGCTTTTTGCCTTGCATGCGGCCAACACGGGTTCGATCCTCGGCATCCCATATGGGTCCTGAGCATCACCAGGAGTAATTCTTGAGTGCAGAGCCAGGAGTAACCCCTGAGCATTGCTGGGTGAGACACAAAAAGAAAAAAATATACTGACCTCTGGAGATGAAGAAACTGAGCATCACCTAGAGAAGGGTGGACCTCTTGAGGAAAGAAGATGCTGCAGAGAATCTAAAGTACTAATAACAATATGAAAGAATATCTAGAGTTCAGCCTTTCTTTTCTATAACCACACACTGATTACTTTTTTTATACGCAGATACTACAAAGCCAACATTCTAGGCTTTTCCACTCTGGGGAAATTCCATGACCATTATTAAACTCCCTTCTCTCTTTCTCTTTCTCTCTCTCTATCTCTCTCTCTATCTATCATCTATCTATCTATCTATCTATCTATCTATCTATCTATCTATCTATCTATCTATCTATCTATCTATCTATCTATCTATCTATCTGTCTGTCTGTCTGTCTGTCTGTCTGTCTGTCTGTCTGTCTGTCTGTCTGTCTGTCTGTCTGTCTGTCTGTCTGTCTATCTATCTGTCTATCTGCTCTATCTGTCTATCTGTCTATCTGTCTATCTGTCTGTCTGCCTGTCTGTCTGTCTGTCTGTCCGTCCGTCTGTCCGTCCGTCCATCCGTCTGTCTGTCTGTCTGTCTGTCTGTCTGTCTATCTCTCTATCTCTCTATTTCTATCTATCTCATTTTCTCTGTATGTTTCTGACTTTGGCTATTCCAATTTCAAGTGTCTATTTTCTTTTATTTGATTTATTTTGTTTGGAACTCTTTAAGCTTCTTGGATTTAGGTATTTGACTAAATCCTCTGAATGGAAAAGTTCTCAGTTATAATTCTTATCATCAATAATTCTCTTTCTCATTCTCTCTTCTCTCTTTTCAGAAACCTAATGATGTACATATTATTTCTTTGGATGTTACTCCATAGATCTTGCTCTCTATTTTTGATAGTTTGTTTTCTCCCTCTTTTCTGATGATTTCACAAGTTTTATCAAGAACACCTTGGCTTTTTTCTTTTGCTGAAACCTTTTGTGGTATTTCTAGTTCAACTATTTTTCAGTTTAGTGATTCCTGACTGAATTTTTTCTCACACTTTCTCTTTTCTAGTTGCAGCTATCCTCTATGATTTTCCTCAATTTAGTGACCATCCTGACTTTTGCTACTTTGAAATATGCATCAATGAGTTTCATAAGTTATTCTCGTCTTGGGATGATTCCTAGATTTTGTCATACGCTGATGCAGGTACATTCTTCTCCTTCTTCACTGTGTCTGTTATAATATAAGGGCTATCTGGGTGATCTGGATTTTCATTGGCTAAATGGGACTAACAACAGGAGATTTTAGTTTGTTTTGCTTTAGATCTTTGCTGGAAATTTGTAGTCACAAGTTTACTATTCTAGTTAATATCCCTAAGGGCAGTCAGAATTTACAGTTGCTGGTACTTAACAGTAACTGTGGTGTTAGTGTGCCACGCATTTGGGTAGCAAATAGGGCCTCACGGATGGGAGCACTGACTAGCACTCGACACATCAAGCAGACCATGTCTCTAATGAGCTTTCATTTGGAGCGGTTAGTAATCTCTGTATTTTTCCAGGCTCAACCAAACGTGGTGATTCTCCTAACAACAAACTTAAGCTTGACTAGTTCTGTGCCCCAACAAATGTTCCATTGTTAAGTAAGGTCTAAAGGTAGGCACAGGAAGAAAGAGAAAGTCTGTTACCCTTTAACTTTGCAAGAACTTCCTGGTTCTATGCATTCATGTTTCTGCCTACAGTTAAATGTGGATCGAGGGAACTTGTTTTGCTTATTTGGGGAAGCAGATGTCATTTTGTCTAACTACTGTTCTATCCTCAGCTTGAAACACTAGAATATGTTAGCCAACTGCTTCCTCTCTGAAAAGGGTTCAGAGCTTATGGCTTGTTGCTGACTTGCATGGGACCATTATAAATTACTGCTGTTTCTGTCAGTTCTGAGTGAAGTGTTTGGTTTAGGTTTCACCTCTAAATCAGATTTTTAAGAGCAGAGTTCTTTGGGGTAAAGAGAGCAGAAGTGAGATGGGATGAAGGCTGAGATCACACCTACAGTGTTAAGGGGCACACTTCGAGAACAATATACATGCAAATAAATACTAACCCTGTACTATCCCTCTGGCCCCCAAGAATATAGCCCTAAGGCCAGGCTGGTCTTTGAATTGCCCTTAGCTTTTCCCAGAGATAAATACCACAATTTAGTAAACTCTATACCCTGCAAACCTTGGACACTGTTCTTTAGATTTAAGTCAGCCACTGTTCTTAACTCTACAGCAGAAATTTTCTGAGAAATGGAGGCTGGGCTGTCCAGAAACCTTTCCTGGGGTGTTTACCTAGGATTCTTAGGATTCAGTATTTTCTTCTGTTTTAGTTGTATGTGTTTTGGCGGAGTCTTAAGAGTGTTTTTCAAATTATTTCCTTTCTGCCATTTTGGCCTTACCTCCTCCCTATTTAGTTTTGAATGATATCACCTAATTGTGGCTAAAATGTACTGAGCAATCTCAATTATTGTTGGATACAAAAAATTGAAGAACCTTTTAGAAATCAATTTGGCAATGCACAGAAAAAAAAATCTACAAAAGGGTTTTATCCTTTAACACAAAATTTCTTTTTAAACAAGTCCTTCTTGAGAATCATGGAAGGAAACAAAATTGGAAGTAATAATAAATTAATATACAAAATAATAACGGTATAGAGGTAACAGAGGCAGGATTTGAGCCTATGTGGAACAAATAATCACTTGATGACTTAATCACTTGACATCCTGTTATTCATTGATTTGCTTCGATGGGTGCCAGTAACGTTTCCATTTGTCCCTATCACATGCAGCGTAGCACAATGGAATCTGTTGCTCCAGGAATACTAAGAGTCTCAAACCATTCGTTCAGAGTCTTGACAAAGATATCTGGCCATCTCGTAGGTAGGTGGCCACATGATCTTTTGATGTCCTGTGGGATCCAGTCGGTAACGGCTCTAGTCCAGTGGTCATATCCAAGTCGGATTACATGTCCAGCGCCTCTGATTTTCGATGCCTTGGCAAATGAGACAGTGTCCCTGACTCTGCCGATGGAGGTTGGAATTCCAGATTCCTTCTCTAACTTGAGTAAGACATGACATTCTAAGCATAGGTCTTTCGATTCCTCTTTGGGAGACCCCAAAATAGCGTTCTCATCCTGCTTTCATAGGGCCCAGGTCTCTGAGTCATATGTTAATGCAGGAGAATGGTGGAGTTGAAGAGATGTGCCTGGAGCCGAAGATTTTTTTATCCCTTTAGCTATTTCTTTGATGCTCTTGAAATTGTTCCACGTTGCTCTCTTCCTCCTTCACATCTCAGTTTCATCACGTTGAGTTCTCAACCTAGGTAAACATAACTGCAGCATTCAGAGATGTTTGTTCCATTGAGATTGAATGGAGCCTCTGGAACTAGTTCATTTTTCATGAACATAGTTTTGTTGGGATTCAGCTGCAGACCATCTTTCCACATTCTCGGTTGAAGTCAGCCAGCATTTGTGCCACTTGGCTAATGTTTGGTGTTATTAGAATGATGTCATCAGTGAAGCAGAAGTACTGCAGTTGCTGACTGTCTAACTTCACCCCATTTCATCGTATTCTAATTGTTGCATGACGTTCCTGAGGGTGGCACTGAACAGTTCAGTGAAATGGTATCACCCTGCTGAGCCCCTCTTTTGACATTGATGATCACTTCCTTGTAGAATGGTGAGACCTTGGTGGTGAATCCGTAATACAGCTCACAAAGGATCTTGATGTATTGGGTTTGAACGCACTGTTTGGCTAGTGCTTCCATCACTGCTTTGGACTCCACAGAATTAAAGGCTTTCTTTTAAATCAATGAATATTAGACAGAGCAGTATCTTTAATTCCCTACAAACCTCAATGAGCTTGGTTACTGTGGATATGGTCGATTGTGCTGAATCCTTTTCGGAAGCCAGCTTGCTTGCATAGTTGTCCTCCATCTAATTTTCTCCCAATCCTATTCAGGATGACTCGAGTGAACAGCTTGTAGATAATGGACAACAGGCAGATGGGACGATAGTTGCCAATATCGTGAATGTCTCCCTTCTTGAACAGTAGAGCTGTCCTGCTGGTTTTCCATTAGGAGGGCACCTTGCATTCAGACAGGTAGCATGTGAAGAGCTGAGCCAGTGTATTGATTAGTACTGATGGCAGATTCTTCAGGTGTTTGGGTCTGACTTTGTCCGGCCAGGTGCTGTTTACCACTTTACCAATAAAATGGCATGTCAGATTTCAGAATGGAGAACGTTGGGAATGATATATCCATTCTGCAAAATTTTGTATGTGGGCAGGTATACATGATTATCAAAAAGATCTGAGTAAAAGTCATGGATAATCTTCTCCATTGCCTTTCTGGAAGATGTGATAAATCCATCAGGATGTCGGAGGCTAGTCATCCTGGTCTTATAGTTGGCAAAGGACCGGTGGGCGTTGCAAATGTTTTTCCAGGCTTCTGCTGCATCGGCCAGCATTGCTGCTCTTCTCTCTTTGAGGTCTTTCTTTAAGGCTTCTCTACACTGCTTTGCAAGCTTGAACGTTAGCTTATGGTTGCCTAAGGCTTGCAACTTGCCACTTTGGCAAATGAGCTTGACAGTTTTTGACCACAGGCATCCTTTTGTGTCTTTCTCTCTCTCTCGGCATTTTTCACATAATCATGGGGGGTGCTGACCAGTCAGTTGTATTCTTAATCAATGTTGTCAGTGATGGCCTCTTCCCATGTTGCCACAATGGTGCCAACGAATTCCTATTTGGTAGTCATTCTGGGAGTTCTCTTCTTAAACTTTGCAGACTTTTTTTTCCCCCATTCTGTGAAGTAGAATTTTGAACAAAGGAGACGGTGGTCCAATCCTGTTTGGAATTTTGGGACGACAGCGACATTGGTCAGGCAAAACCGTCGATTGAAGATGATGTGGTCAATTTCACTGTGGAACTGTCCACCAGGAGATTCCCATGTACAACATTTCTATTCAGCCTTCTGGAACTGATTTACCATGAATGGTCTTGGTGGACATGATGAACTCAGATAGTCTCTCACCTTGTTCGGTCCATTTTAGGCCATGGGTCCCGATGTGGAGTTCTTTGGCCAATCATCTCAGTCCTATCTTGGCATTAAAATTACTGACTATGATCTTGTACAAGGTGTGATCTTTTTTTATAGAACTCCTCCAGTTCCATGTAGAATTTCTCAATTTCTTCTTCCTTATATGTGGATGTTGATGCATAGACAATGAAGATAGAAACTGCTGGCAGTGGGCCACAACTCTTCAAGTGTTATCGTCCTATCTGGTTTGTTAGGCACTCAAATGAATCAGTGCTTATGTACAGATTTGTGTTGATAAGGACACCGACACCACCAATGTATTTTTCATTGCATGTTCCAAGGAACTGTTCTTCTCTGGTGTCAAAACAGCATGATGCGATTGATGCCTTCTTGTCCCAATCAGACCAATGATGTCGTACTTGATATTTTTGCGCTTGCATCATCAGGTCCTCGATATATACTTCCGATACCAGCATAGGAATAGATATAATGCTGGAACAAATATTAACAAGGACAAATGTCATATGTACTTTTAACACAGGTGAAATAAACAAGTTGTTACAAAATTGCTCTGCAGAACTCAGAACAGCATCCAAAGTAGAGAAAATTGTTTCTCTGACCACAGTTACATACCCATAAACTCTGTCATGAGTGAGGACAGTAATAAGATTTCTGAAAATATCCCTCCTACTTTCTTCCAAGGCCTGGGAATGCAGTTGGAGATTAAAATATTCTTTACAAACTACCCTGGAGTCTCTACTACCAGAATTTTTGCTCCCTGGAAGAAGTTGCTGTTAATACCTTTGCATATCAGTAATATTTGAGACAGAGCAAAATTAGTCAAATGACAATATTTCTCAGAATAGGCATTGAAGGCAATTTACAAACTTGAACAGGTCCATAACAAGGACAAATACTTACAATTTGAAAGTTACAAAATTGCTAATATTGATCATTCTCCTCTATAAAATGACAGTTGGACATTGTTAGACCTGAAAATGGCAGGTTTACTTCACAAAGAAATATTTATCCACTGAAAATGATATATTTAAGCCTTTACAAAAACAACTCTTGTATCATGGCAAGTATATTTGCAATTTGAAATATTGCAAATAAAATACAGTCCCAAGAGAATAAAAAGGGAACAAGTAAGAGACCCAGAAATAAGTGCTCTTGCTCCCTTCCTCTCTCCACATCCTTAAGAGCAAAAACACAGAAAATAAACAGAAACTACTGAGAACTATGAACTGACCCATCTGGCTGTTGGTTTCAGCAATGCCATCAACAGTCTGAGCAATCTGGAGCTATCTGTAGGAATATCCTTTCAGACTTGCCCATCCCTGAGCTTAATTCTCCATCTGTCAAATAAGGAGCAGGATTCTAGATGACTGCTTAGGGCCCCAAAGCAATATAATTTCATTTAAAAATACAGCATCGTTTGCATTTAGATTCCCTATTGTAGTAAACAATGACATTGTAAAGCACAGAGGAACAAAAATGGAGCTTGTTCCACAATTCAAAGAAAATGGAGTTTCTACATGGTCGTCAATGAAAACCAATTTCCTAACTTATTTGGTTTTATTAGTCTACTTCGTTAGTTTTTTTTAAAAAACTTCTTTAAATATTTTGAGATAGATCAATTTAATTAAATTTTTTATTCTCAGTAAAACAAAAGCCAGCATATTTTCATTATGTCAGGGTAAGATATTATGAGCTTTGTATTGTTTGGGGAAATGGAGACAACGAAACTCTTTTTTAATGAGTTTTCATCTTATTTTCATGATATTTTGGCATGACAAATAAGGTTTGAGATAACTGGAACATTTCTAACAGAGATCAGTACTCCTATCATAAAAGGGTCATCCAAAATTTGTCAGTTGTTTTAAAATAAATGCATTGTAGCTTTTAAGATAACAAGTTTGTCTAACTTGTAAAATATAGCCAAAACAGAATAATTTACTAGATTTGTTCATTTCCAGCTTGAAATTTGTTTCATTATACAATTTTTATTTGAAGCAAAACTTTATATTTTCATCTTTTTGAGTCAATAGTACAAAGGTGGGACAGAAATGGACTAATTTAAACTTTCCTATGTTGGCTACAGTGGAGATATTAAATAGAACTGTTTTGATGCTGGTAAACATCAACACTGTATTTTAGGATTGCCTAAAATACAGTGTTGATGTTTACCAGCATCAAAATTAATTCCTCCATATTTTATTTACTTTTGTTTTGTTTGGGGGGCCACACCTAGCAGTGTTCAGCTTCTGAGCTCAGATATCACTGTTGGTATGCCTTGGGGACTATATGGGATGCCATAGATGAATCCAGGTCAGATATGTAGAAGCAAGTACTTTAGACTTGTACAAGAAAGCACCCACTTAGTCCTGACTCTGTGTGCAGGGATTACTTCTGGCGGGGCATGCTGGATTATATGTGGTGTACTAGGGAATAAACCTGGGTCTGCTGTGCTCAAGGCAAGCGTTCTATCCATGTAACAACTGTACTGTAGCTTAAGCCCTAGAGATATGGTTCATTTCAAACTGCAAAAATATCAATAAAAATAACTCATGCAAAAAGTGGTTCAAAAGTGGTTGTATATTTGAGAATGTGTTTCAGGATACTCAGTTCTATTCCATAGGTCTACAGGTCTGTCTCTATACCAATACCACACTGTCTTAATCACAACTGCTCTGTAGTAGAGCTTGAGGTTGGGGAAAGTGATACCTCCCATCTTCTTTTTCCCAAGGATTGCTTTAGCTATTCGTGGAGTTTTATTATTCCATACAAATTTCAGGAGTGTTTGTTCAATTTCTTTGAAGAACATCATGGGTATCTTTATAGGGACCGCATTGAATCTGTATAAAGCTCTAGGGAGTATTACCATTTTGATAATGTTGATCCTTCCGATCCATGAGCAGGGAATATGTCTTTTGGGAAACAATATGGGCATTCCTCCGAAAACTAGATATTGAGCTCCCATTTGATCCAGCAATAGCACTCCTGGGAATATACCCGAGAGACCCAAAAACACATAGCAGAAACACTATCTGTACTTCTTTATTTATCTCTGCTCTATTCACTATAGCTAGAATCTGGAAACAACCTAAATGCCCGAGAACAGAGGACTGGCTAAAGAAACTGTGGTTCATCTACACTATGGAATACTATGCGGCTGTCAGAAAAGATGACATTATGAAATTTACCTGCAAATGGAGGGGCATGGAGACTATCATGCTGAGTGAAATTAGTCAGAAGGAAAAGGACAGATATAGAATGACTGCATTCATTAATACGACATAAATAGATACCAGTATTTTACTAAATGTGGGAAATGGTAATGGCAGATTAAGACTCACCATTGAATATACACAAAAGAGACTTAAGTGATAAACTCTAAATACCTGCAGGGCTAGCCACAATGTGTAAAATAAGAGGCAGAGAGATGCAGAGACAGAGAGAGAGACAGAGAAAGAGAGGAAACTGGGGTACCTGCTATTAAGGCAGCATGGGGGTGGGCAGGGGGGGGGTGGGGTACATTGGTGGTGGAAATGGGGCATTGGTGGAGGGATGGGTGCTGGTATACTGTATTACCAAGAACCAATTATGATCACCTTTGTAATTGTATGTTTCACTGTGGTATAATAAAAAATTTTAAAAAAAGTGGTTCAAAAATTGGAAACAAAAGAAAAATAGTTTGTAGTATAAGAACTGATAAAGTCTTATTATCTTATAACATGAAAGTAAGAAGACCAAACTTTCACTAACCTGCACATGTCAAGGCAACTTGAGTGGGAATGTGGAAGTTATAACAGTTGGTTAAACAGATGAATTTTCAGAAAGCATCTGAGAATAATGAGGATCAATTTCCACTTTATTAGAAGGAAACATAAATTAGTTAGATAATTCTCAAGGTTAATATCATTCATAAGTAACCAGGTCAGGATTCAAAATTCAGTATTCTGGTTCCACAGCTAAGTTCCATTTTCCCCCATTTTTATCCTTCTAACTTTTTAAAAATTTTGGCTTTGTTTACATGTTTTTGGGCCACACCAGGTGAAGCTACGGTATGCTCCCACCTCTGCTCTAGTGTCACTCTTGGCAAGGTTCAGGGGACCATACAGAGTGTTACTGGATCCAACCAGCATTGTCTGCATGCAAGGAAAGTGCCCTGCTTACCAGTGTAATATCTTTTCACCCTACTGGGGCTAAGTTCTTAATCATACTACTCTCTTCCACAATACAGTGCTTTACACTGAATGTTACCCAAATTCATTGATAATAATGAGATATGATAAAAATCCCAGTAAAATCTCAGTGGCTGACAAAAACATTGAATTTTCTTTCAGCAGATCTGTTAGCTTGACTGGATTCTGCTGACTTCATTTAGGAATCCTAACTGAGCAAGTTTGTCTGGGGTCAGATTGCACTTTGGGTTCAGCTGTTCTTGAACAAGTGACTATTCTTCTTATTCTTATCACCAACAGCAGAAACACAATAGCAGCATTTTAACATGATATATTTAATAAAACACATTAAACTCTCTGTTCATGACATGTCTGTTAATATTCAAAGCAAGTCACACAACAAAACCTAGCATTCCTGGATTATCTACTCTGATAATAGATACTGCAAGGACATAAGACATGGACTTCAGATGTATAAGTCTTACAAGGGAGTGAAAAATGAAAGTAATGATCTGCTGTTTGACAGTGTCATCTTTCATATTAAAATGCACTGTAGAGGTGCATTAGGGATAGTTCCGTGGGACAGTTCCATCCAGAAACCCAGGGAAGTTCAGAGAGAGAGAAGCAGGAGAGCTAGGGGGAAACAAGCTGCAGTCAGACCCTGCTTCCTGGCCCTTCAAACCCCACCCCCACTTCAGATCTCACACCCCAAATTTCAAAACCACGTGGATACTAGCGCATCCATGCAAGGAACCTACTCAAATAATCTACACAGAAGTACCCAGTAATATAGCATTCAACGTTCCTTACACACCACAAAAACTCTATACACAGCCTAAACATCCCTAACTGCAATCATATCCACATGAGAACACACAATTTGCAACCTTCAAGGTAGTAATGGTAAAGCAACACAAAACTCCACCAAGCTCTGTGAATCAAGTCACTAATCAAGTTGAGCCAAGTAATTATGATGAACTATGTAACCATCCTGAGAAGGAATTCCACAAGGAACTTTTAAGAATGCAAAAGGAATTCAAAGAAGCAATAGATCACAGAGTCAATAAACTACAAGAGGAAATGGGAGCAGAAATGAGTAAAATATAAATGAACATACAGACAGATATTAAAAATGTGATAGGTGATAGAGCTTTTATACAGATTCAATTCAATCCCTATAAATATACCCGGCCAGGGGCTCCCGCGGCGTGGACTGCACAGAGGGCAGCGGCTGCCACCAGTTACCGGCCGACCGCATAGGGCTTTTTGGGAGCTGGAAGGGGGGTCGGTCCTCCAGACAGCGGAGGAGTGGGTGGGGAGAGAGAAGCAGAGCAGGAAGCCCCCTAGACACTGTTCAGGGAAAAGGCCGGCCCGGCAGGGTGCTCACAGAATCTTCATTGGGGGTAGACGCAATCCCAGGTAACCACTGTTGTGGTTAGTCATAAGAAGGTAGGTGTGTGATTCTTGTGTCCCCCGTGGACCCCCAAGCTGCCCCAGGGAAGAGCGGAAACTCCATCAACGGGGAACCAAGGCAAAATGCCTTGGTTTCACCCGGACCGACCCTGGGCCCTGCACTTCTGGGAACATCCCAAAACTCAAAACAGCGCAGACGCTAGAGCGCCCCTCACGACCCTCTTACTACCTACCTTGCATGAGGTACCAGTGAACCTTGGTTCCTACATCCCTTGCCACCCACCCAAACTCTGCAAACAGACCAGACACCTACTAACTGTACTATCTAGTCACCCAAGAACTCACATTTGCAACCTACAATAGTCATAATAGTAAAGCAACGCAAAATTCCATCAAGCTCTGTGAGTGAAGTCACTGGTCCAGATGAGTCTAGCAATACCAATGAGTTGTATAACCTCTCTGAAAAAGAATTTCGGAAAGAACTGTTAAGGATTCAAAAGGAATTCAAAGAAGCAATGGAATGCAAAATCAATAAAATACAAGAGGACATGAGAGAGGAAGTGAGGAAAATGCAAAGGGAAATGACAGATAGTAAAAATGAGGTAAATGAAATAAAAAAACACAGTGGAAGGCCATCATAGCAGAATAATAGCTACTGAAGAAAGAATTAGTGATCTCGAAGACCGAGTTCCAAAGATTCTCTACACAACACCAGAAGATAGAAAAAAAAAGGCTCACAATTACCGAACAGACAACAAGAGATAATCGGGATGAAGACAGAAGAAACAATATACGGATCATTTTGGGTCCCAGAAGGGCAAGAAGAAAACCCTGATGAAGAAGAAACTGTCAAAGCCATCATTGCTGAAAAGTTCCCGGAACTAAAGAATGCTTGCCTCAAGATCCAAGAGGCCCGTAGGATACCAGCTAAAAAGAAACCCCAACAAGAATACTCCAAGACACATCTTAATAAAAATGAAAAAAACTATAGATAGGTATAGAATACTGAAAGCAGCAAGATCAAAGAAGGAAATCACATACAAAGGAACATCTCTAAGATTTACAGCAGACTTCTCTGATGAAACACTCCGAGCCCGAAAACAATGGTGGGATATTGCGAAAAGGCACAATGAACTGGATGCTTCACCAAGAATTCTTTATCCAGCCAGGCTCACATTCAGATATGAAGGAAAGATACACAACTTCATGGATAAGCAACAACTCAGGAACTTCATGGACTCAAAACCAACTTTAAAAGAAGGACTGAAGGGTCTACTGTAATGCGGCCAAACCCATAAGCACAACAAACACAAAAAAGAAAGATGGCACAAAATCCAATGACATGAATCTCTCTCAAAGTCAATGGTCTAAATGTACAAATTAAGAGACACAGAGTGACAAAATGGATTAAAAAATTGAACCCAACATTCTGCTGTCTACAAGAAACGCATCTGAATAATCAGAACAAACAGATACTCAGAGTCAAAGGTTGGAAGACCATTCTCCATGCAAACAACTCCTCCAAAAAGGCTGGTGTGGCCATATTAGTATCAGATAATATAGACTTCAGGCTGAAAAAGGTTAGAAGGGACAAACGAAGGCCACTTCTTATTAATTAAGGGGTATGTACAACAGGAAGAAATTACACTACTAAACATATATGCACCCAACGAGGGGTCAGCAAAATACATAAAACAACTGCTAAGAGACCTCAAAGAAGACATTAAGAGTAGCACAATAGTATTTGGAGACTTCATCACTGCTCTATCAATGATGGATAGATCAACAAGACTGAAACTCACCAAGGAAATATTGACCCTGAAGGAAGAAATGGAAGAAAGAGAGCTAGTGGATATATACAGGGCTCTTCATGCCAAAAAAAGCTGAATACACATTTTTCTCTAGTGCACATGGAACATTCTCCAAGATAGACCACACGCTGAGCCACAAAGCATACCTCAATAAAATTAAAAAGATAGAAATTGTGTCAGCTATCTTTTCAGACCATGATGCACTGAAAATGGAAGTTAACTGTACACAGAAACAGGGAGTCAAACCAAACACCTGGAAACTGAACAGCTCACTCCTGAACAACAAATGGGTCATAGAAGAAATCAAACAGGAAATCCAAAGATTTCTGGAAACAAATGAAAATGAAGACACCAATTAAAAGAACTTGTGGGACAGGGCAAAAGCCGTGTTAAGAGGGAAGTTTATAGCTCTGCAAGCATTCATCAGGAAACAAGAAAGGGCACACATAAATAACCTGACTACACAGCTGAAGACATTAGAAAAAGACCAACAAAAAGGAGCACAACCCAGGCAGAAAAAAGGAAATAATAAAACTTAGAGAGGAAATCAATGAGTTGGAAACCAAAAAAAAACAATCCAAAAGATTAATGAAACCAAAAGCTGGTTTTTTTGAAAAAATAAACAAGATTGACAAACCATTGGCAAGACTTGTAAGGACAGGGAAAGAGAAAACCGAAATAAACAGAATCAGAAATAAAAAGGGTGACATCACAACAGAAACCACAGAAATTCAAAAGATCATCAGAGATTATTTTGAGAGCCTGTATGTCGTGAAACATGAGAATCTAGAAGAAATGGATCAATTCCTAAAGTCCTATAACCTCCCATGACTGAAACAAGAAGACCTCCAATACCTGAATAAGCCTATCACCATTGAGGAAATAGAAACAGTAATTGAAAGTCTGCCCAAACACAAAAGCCCAGGTCCAGACGGATTCCTAGTGAACTCTACCAAACCTTTAAGGAGGACCTACTGCCAGTCCTTTTCAAGCTCTTCCAGGAAATAGAAGAAAAAGAAACACTCCCAAACAGCTTCTACGAGGCACATATCACCCTGATACCCAAAGCAGGGAGAGACAAGACAAAGAAAGAAAACTACAGACCAATATCCCTGATGATCACGTATGCTAAGATCAACAAAATACTAGCAAACAGAATCGAAAGACTCATCAAGAAGATTATACATCATGACCAAGGAGGATTCATCCCGGGAATGCAAGGATGGTTCAACATTCGCAAGTCAATCAACAGAATACATCATATCAATAAGAGAAAAAATAAAAACCATATGATCCTATCAATAGACGCAGAGAAAACATTTGTTAAGATCCAGCACCCGTTCATGATTAAAACCCTCCACAATATGGGAATTGAAGGGACTTTCCTCAAGATAGTTACAGCCATCTACCAAAAGCCCAGAGCGAGCATCATCTCAATGGGGAAAAGTTGAAAGCCTTCCCCCTGAGATCAGGGACAAGACAAGGTTGCCCACTCTCACCCCTTTTATTCAATATAGTACTGGAAGTACTTGCCATAGCAATCAGAGAAGAAAAGGACATCAAGGGAATCCAGATAGGCAAGGGAAGAAGTCAAGCTATCATTATTTGCAGATGACATGATATTATACCTAGAGAACCCTAAACTCTCTACCAAAGAACTCCTAAAAACAATAGACGCATATAGTAGAGTGGCAGGATACAAAAACAACACCCAAAAGTAAGTGGTTTTCCTAGATACAAATAATGAAAGAGAAGAACGGGATAATAAGGAAACTATTCCATTCACAATTGTGCCACAGAAAATCAAATACCTAGGAATCAACTTACCCAAGTATGTAAAGGACCTGTACAAAAGAAAACTACAAGACACTGCTTCTAGATATAAAAAGAGGACACAAGGAAATGGAAACACATTCCCTGTTCATGGATGGTGAGAATCAACATTGTCAAAATGGTAATATTCCCTAGAGCTCTGTACAGATTCAATGAAGTCCCTATGAGGATACACATGACATTCTTCAAAGAAATTGACCAAACACTCCTGAAATTTGTAAGGAACAATAAACCACCAAGGATAGCTAAAGCAATCCTCAGGAAAAAGAAGATGGGAGCCATCACCTTTCCCAACTTCAAACTGTACTACAATGCAGTAGTAATTAAAACAGCATGGTATTGGAATAAAAACAGATCTGTGGACCTATGGAATAGAATTGAGTTTCCTGACACCCAACCTGAAACACATGATCATTTAATCTTTGATAAAGGTGCAATGAGTCTAAAATGGAGTAAGGAAAGCCTCTTCAACAAGTGGTGTTGGGAAAACTGGGCAGCAACATGTAAAAAAAAATGAATTTGGACCTGTGTCTAACACCATGCATAAAAATCAGATCAAAATGGATTAAAGATCTCAATATCAGACTTAAATCCATTTGAAGAAAATATAGGAAAAACCCTCCACGACATTGAAGCTAAAGGCATCTTCTAATGTGAAACATCACTACAAACAACTAGAAGAAAAGATAAACATATGGGACTACATGAGACTAAAAAGCTACTGCACCTCAAAAGAAACAGTGACTAAGATACAAAAGCAGTCCACAGAATGGGAAAGAATATTCACCCAATACCCATCTGATAAGGGGTTAATATCCAGGATATATCAGGCACTGGTAGAACTTTACAAGAAGAAAACAAACAACCCCATCAAAAAAATGGGGTGAAGAAATGAACAGAAACTTCAGCAAGGAAGAAATTCTAATGGCCAAAAAAACATATGAAAATATGCGCCATCATCACTAATCATCAGAGAGATGCAAATCAAAACAACAATGAGATACCACTTTACACCACAGAGACTGGCACATATTCAAAAGAGCAAGAACAACAAGTGCTGGCGTGGATGTGGGGAAAAGGGGACACTCATCCATTGTTGGTGGGAATGCCGGCTGGTACAGCCTTTCTGGAAAAACAATATGGACTTTCCTCCAAAGACTAGAAATCGAACTCCCATTTGACCCAGCCATACCACTCCTGGGAATCTACTCTGGGAAACCAAAAATACGCAGCGGAAACACCATCCCTACTTTTATGTTCATAGCAGCATTATTCACAATAGCCAGAATCTGGAAGCAACCAGAGTGCCCGAAAATCGATGACTGGATAAAAAGCTTTGGTGCATCTACACAATGGAATACTATGCAGCTGTTAGGAAAAATGAAGTTATAAAATTTGCCTGTAAATGGATGGATATGGAGAAGATTATGGTGAGCGTAATTAGCCAGAAGGAGAGAGACAGATACAGAATGACTGCATTTATTTGCATGGCATAAATATATATATACATATTATGATACCAATATCCAAGGTCAAGTGAAATATATATCAGGAGGTCTTGTCAAAGGTGGAAATTATCACAAACGTGTGGGAGTCAGAGGTTAGGTAAGACAAAAAAATGGAACAGTGTGCTAATAATTGCCGAGGGTACTAATGCCAATCTAGAACTGAGCATTAAATAGAGGCAAAAGGATACACATGACAACCTTTTAATGTATGTTCTGTAGTCCATAGTCTGGAAGGGAAGGAAAAGAGAAAGAGAGAGAAAGGGAAAGAAATAAAGAACCTGCTATGGAGGTGGGCTGGGGAAGGGGAGGGAACCGGGGACGTTGGTGGTGGGAGATGCGCAGTGGTGGATGGACGGGTGCTGGAACACTGTATGACCAAAACCCAAATATGAACTTTTTATTTGTATATCTTTTTATTTGTATATCTCACGGTGGTATAATAAAATACTTAAAAAAAAAAAAGATACCCATGATTTTCTTCAAATAAATTGAACAAACACTCCTGAAATTTGTATGGAATAATAA